>JANRMT010049239.1:0-11414 GCA_026402145.1 Polypterus bichir lapradei
AGTGGCTACGGCCGTTAGAAAACAAGCCCTACCAGGTAATAGAACAGGTAGCTTGCTATCTGCTCTTTAAAGCGCTTCCCCATGGCTTCACCCAGCCGGCTCATAGAGCTTCTGGAGACACAGAGGGCGGCCTCACACTCTAGGAGAACAGAACTGTCCTTCTGTCAAACTCAGCCGGGGTACGTCCCAAGACCTAGCCCCTCCCTGTACAACCCGGAGCTCGTATCGGCGTCCGCGGTGCCGCAGGCGCGCAACCCGCTTTGAGACAACGAGGAATGCAGGTGGAGGGGGAGGAGGGGTTGGTGTGCTCTGACAAACCCGTTGACGGTCCCGCACACGGACGTGGTGATCGTTAACGGGTTTTAAACTTTCGCTCTGCTCGATTCCGGCAGCAACATTTTACATTGTTGCCCGCCGTTTTGTGCTACCGCGACAATGGCTAAAGTTCAAGACCAGTATAACCTGTGTCCACGGGGAAACCTGCTGGTAGAGGACCGCCACTTGTGTCATCAGCTACGGAGGATCGGTCCGGAAAGTAACCGTGGCAATCCTTCCTGATCCTCCACACCCGGTGATACTGGGGCGGGACTGGTCTGAAATTAAAAGCGGTGAGACACATACCACTCCCGGAGTTAATTTGGGCCTCGTTATTGACGGAGATGAACCGTCTCAAGCTGCCTCCACGCCGTGTAATCAGCCGGCAGAGAGAGACGAAGCGGCCATCCTAAGTGACGTGGCAACTCCCAGGCCGTCGCGTGCTGACACGTCATCCACCAACGCTGCGGCGGAGCAGGAGGAAACCACACCCATTGAGGTCAATGCTGACCCTCTCTGCGTGTTGCGGTTTCAATTTAAAAGGACGCCGGCTTCTTTTAGAAGGGAGCAATGGAACGACGACTCCCTGAGGTTTGCAAAAAATGCAGTGGTCCTTGTCGATGGCCAGCGCACTGATCAGTCGATGCCACAGGGCCCCCACTTTGTGTTAGATAATGACCTCCTTTACCGTGTAGCAATACATGACGGGCAGGAGAGGAGGCTACTGCTAGTGCCGCGTACCTTCCGGCGGCAGGTCTGCGAGCTAGCACACGCCCACCTCCTAGGTGGCCACCTGGGTACCGAGAAAACTCTGGAGCAGATCAAGCTCCATTTCTACTGGCCGGGAATCAACGAGGAGGTTCGTCGCTTTTGCGCTTCTTGCCCGGAGTGTCAACTGCGACAAATTCCTAGGAGTGACCGTGCTCCTCTCGTTCATATTCCCTTGATTGATGTTCCCTTCCACAGAATCGGGGTCGACCTGGTTGGACCCCTAGAGCCCTCAGCCAGAGGACACAAGTACATTTTAGTCCTCGTGGATTATGCTACACGATACCCCGAAGCTGTTCCATTGCGCTCAGCTACCTCTAAAGCCATCGCACGGGAATTACTAGGGGTATTTGCGCGTGTGGGGATCCCCAAGGAAGTCTTGACGGACCAGGGGACCCCTTTCACCTCGGAGACGTTCTGGGAGACTGCCAAGTTACTGAAAATAAAGCATTTAAAGACCTTGGTGTATCACCCTCAAACCGACGGGTTAGTAGAGAGGTTTAATCAAACTCTCAAGCAAATGCTGCGAAAGGTGGTCAGCGAGGATGGAACGAACTGGGACCAGCTCCTCCTCCTCGTCCTTTTTGCCTATCGGGAAGTCCCACAAGCCTCCACGGGGTTCTCCCCTTTTGAACTACTGTATGGGCGACAACCTCGGGGCATATTAGATATTTTAAAAGAAGGGTGGGAAGAAGAGGCTCTTCCCTCTACAAATATACTGGAATATATCGCGCAGTTACGCGATAGATTTGGAAAGATTCGGCCTCTCCTGAAAAGTCACATGGAAGAGGCTAAAGCAGCACAGGTCCATTACTACAACCGCGGCACGTCTCTTCGGGATTTCCACCCGGGAGATCGAGTCATGGTCCTAGTGCCTACCACCCACTCTAAGTTGCTTGCCCACTGGCAGGGCCCCTACGAAGTTAAGGAGAGGAAGGGACTGGTCGACTATTTGGTGAGTCAACCCAATCGTCGGCCAAAGGAGCGGGTTTATCATGTGAACCTGCTGAAACCGTGGAAGGACAGGGACCCCGCTCCCTCCGCCGGCCAGCCCCGCTCACTCTTCGCTCACACACACGACCTTAACTTCGGCACGGACTTGAGTCCCAGACAACGGCAGGAGCTAGAAACAGTTATCCGGACCGTTTGGGAGGTAGTCAGTGAACACCCCGGAAGGACCTCTCTGATTGAGCACAACATCGTGACAGAGCCCGGGGTTGTTGTCCGAGAACGCCTGTACCGTCTTCCCGAGGCAAAAAAGGCTGAAGTGGAGCTTGAGATCAAGCGCATGCTGGAACTAGGTGTAATTGAGGAAAGTTATAGTCCCTGGTCCAGCCCCATTGTGCTCGTCGGTAAGCCTGATGGGAGTTGGAGGTTCTGCAATGACTTCCTTTGGCTTAATCAAGTCTCCCAATTTGATGCCTATCCAATGCCACGCGTGGACGACCTCCTCGAGAGGCTTGGACAGGCTCGATATCTGACCACGCTTGACATGACAAAAGGGTACTGGCAGGTTCCCTTAACGGACTCCGTGAAGGAAAAAAACGCGTTTAGTACCCCTAGCGGGCACTGGCAGTACCGTGTCCTTCCATTTGGGTTACACGGGGCTCTAGCCACCTTCCAGCGTCTGGTGGACAAAGTGCTAAAGCCTCATAACTCATAGTGCTGCCTACCTGGATGACGTGGTCATCTATTCCAGCACATGGAGGGAACACTTACAGCATGTCCAAGCGGTATTACGGACACTTGGTGAGGCCGGGCTCCGGATTAATCCCAAGAAATGTTTCTTTGGATTAAGCGAGGCCAAATATTTGGGCTACCTGGTGGGCCGGGGTACCGTAAGGCCACAGTGCTCCAAGATTGATGCCATTTTGAAATGGCCCCGTCCGCGAACCAAGCGGCAGGTCCAAGCCTTTCTCGGGTTAGCCGGGTACTACCGCCGGCGCCCTTGACTGATTTAACAAAGAAGAGGGCCCCGAACATTGTGGTATGGACTGAGAAGACAGACACTGCATTTGGTGACTTGAAGCAGGCCCTTTCGTCCGCACCTATTTTGATGGCACCTAACTTTTCTTTGCCTTTCATCCTCCAGACGGACGCTTCGGACACAGGCCTGGGCGCCGTGCTGAGCCAAAGTGTCGATGGTGTGGAACACCCCGTCATGTTCCTGAGCCGGAAACTGTTGGACCGGGAGACCAGGTATGCAGCGGTGGAAAGGGAGGCTTTGGCGATTAAATGGGCGATTACTCAGCTGAGGTACTACCTGTTGGGCTGGGAATTCACCCTTGTCAAGGACCATGCACCTCTACAGTGGATGGCCCTGCACAAGGAGTCGAATCCGCGGGTCACCCGGTTGTTTCTTGACCTGCAGCCGTACAAGTTTTCGCTCGTTCATCATCGGGGTGCTCTCCATGCCAACACTGATGCTCTTTCTCGGGTTCACGACCTCTCGGTTAGGGTCGCCCGACCCGACGGGTCTGGGCTAAGGGGGGGGGCCTTGTCACGCACGCGCGCATGGGAGGCAGCTAAAGGCCTCGAGTGAAGGCAGTTCTGAGGCATGTCGGGATGTGGCAGAGTGCACTAACTCTTTTTCTCACTTCTCTGTAGACCAAACCCAGGAGGCTCCACCTGGCTCTCTTGACATCACTTCTGGGACCGAACCAATGGAAACAGACCTTACCAGCTCCGTCCCCCCTGATGTCACATCCGGGCCTGATCCAATGAATAATGAACACGTGCCCGATCCTTATGACCTCACTTCCTGTCTTCCCCTTTAAAAGCCTACCCTTTTCCCTTCTCCCATAGTCTGGTTTTGGACTCTGTTGTATGCACTTCAGTGCCAGTTGCGTGAAAACGACTTTTGCAGCCAGGATACCAAATTATATGGATGGCTGCCCCAAACCTTTATCTGTCTTTGTCTCGTTTTGTGACAATATATATATATATATATATATATATATATATATATATATATATATAGGAAATAAAGTATATGCACTGTATATAAATATATATATATATAGTTATTTATTCACCTTATACAGTTTCTTGTATTAGGAATTTATTTTTCACAAACCCCCTTGTGGTCAAAGCACAGGGCCAGCAATTGTACAGCACCCCTGAAGCAACTGCAGGTTAATGGCCTTGTTCAAGGGCCCAATACAGTAGAATCCCTTTTGGCGGTAATGGGATTCGAACCAGCAACCTTCTCGATCCCAGCACAGATCCTTAGCCTAAAAATTCTTCTCACAAAAAAAGTTAAGAAATGGAAATAAAACAGCTTTCATTTCTATAGAGATTGTACAGAAAGTTTTTAATGTAAGTAATTTATTTCATAGTTGTCTGAACATTTTTCTAGAGTGATCCGGTTTACTTATTCTTTTTCAACATAATGTCTTTGAGCTTCAACAAGAAACCCAAGTATGTACAATATGTGTTTATTTTATTAATATGAAGCCTGCACTCAAAGCTACTTCTAACTTAGCCATTACTTCAAAACCTCTTTCCATGGATGGAATCTTTGATGACGCTAAAGTGATGGAAATCTGGCAGTACAAGATCTGGGCAGGGCTATTTTTTCATATTATTCTTAGAAACTTGGAACATTTTATGTATTTGTTTACATTTTATATTTCAGGAGTCACATTCATGTCATATCTCTACAATCAGTCTGTGAGAGGCAATTTTCCCAGAGATGCCTGGATTATATGAGATTATAAAGTCAAATAAACTTAAAAAAATATTGCCTGCCTGGCTTCTCGAGAATTTAACCATTTAGTTGTGTTAAGGTAAATCAAGTTTATATGATCTCTGCAAATTCTTCTTCTTCCTCTTCATCTTTTCTCACTTCTATGTGGGTTGATGTGCTTGATATATTCTCCATACAGCTTGCTCCTGCACCTCCTCCTCAATCAAACCCATTTTCTTTACATTTTCTTTTACTTTATCCATCCACCTCTGCTTTGGTCTCCCTCACTTTCTCTTCCCCTGTACTTCTATTCCAATCTTTCTTTTGCCCACATATTCCTTGTTTCTCCTCATTACGTGTCCATAAAACTTCAACCTCCTTTCCTGTACTTTCTTAGATATCTGTCTCAATATTGTTGTACCTCTGATTGTCTTATTTTTTATTCTGTTCTTCTTTGTAATTTCACACATCCATCTTACCATTCTCACTTCATCTATATCCAGCTTCTTCTCCTGTGCTCTCTTTACTACCCCTGTCTCAGCTGCAAACATCATTGCTGTTCTTACAATGGTCTTAAAAGCCCTACCTTTACCCTTCACTTTAATTATCCACACAATACTCCTGAAACTTTCTCCAATTGTTCCATCCACACTTCACTCTCTGGATTATCTCTGCATTTAATTTTCCATCTCAGGCTACTACCGGTCCTAGATATTTAAATGTATCCACTCTTTTCAATTACTCTCCCTGCAGGCCAACGTCTGAATCATGATCATCATTAAACCTTATAAATTCTGCCTTCCTCCTATTTATCTCATCTTCAACCCTGTATCTTCCAAAGCTTTTCTCCATTCTTTCAACGCTCTTTCGAGTTCCTCTTTTCTTGTGCTACACAACACAGTATAGCCAGAAAAAAACCTAACATCAGAGGACTGGAGTCAAAGATTTATGATCTCTGTAAATTACAAAGAGGATTGTACTACTCATCATACTTCTCATGCTAACTTCATACCCCAAAGTTCCCAATGTCCCACATCATAATTCTGTTTTGTACATTTTTCATTTTAGAGAAAAAGGCACAAGAGTAAACTTTTCCAATGTTTGTAAATGTTTTGAGATGAGGCAGAACCAACCTCATTACTTTTAGCATCTACTTCCACTTCTAATTGTAAGGATGGTTTTGGATGACATAAACTTGAACCTGACATTTAAGTTGTCATTAGACACTCAAAACATTGCTGGGTTTTGGAATTCCAAATAGAATTATAATGATTGTTCATTTTAGTTAGGGAAATAATGGAGAAATAACAGAGCTAAAATTTTGATAAATCGGTAATAATAATTAGAGAACCCAAAACAACACTGAATCTGTTTAAGACTGTTGGGAAGCTTCTTGTTAAAACTGTAGCTACTTTAGTTTTGTCCCTGTGTTAGAAATTTCATATCCTAAAAAATGACCCAAGATTTAGAAAGATTCACCTTTCTTGAATTAAACTAAAATTTGGTGGTCTCCAAAGCCTTTGCAAAATATCATAAGCACAGCTAATATGTGAATCTAATCTATTTGAAAAATCAAACTATCATTAGTAGACCAGTGTTTCTTAAACTATAGCATGCACTTTGCCTGTACATGGAGCTGTGAATTACAATAGTACTGAAAGAGGCGTAAATGGTTTGTGGGATGCCTTGTGATAGTTCACCACTTGCAAGGGGAAAAATCCTCCCAGACAATGATGTCGATGATTCTCCAAGGAGGAGGACACCATTCCCCAGGACACCATTCAGCGACAATTCTCTCAGGGGGACCCGGGCGTTGCTTGGTGGCAATGCTTCAAGGGGCACTCCAGCCCCCAAACTTACCTAGATGATGATTGCTGTCAGTTCCACAAGGATGTTGGATCCCATCAATGATGCTCTGTCGCAATTGTGGGTTGCAGCAATACGCAAAAGGCAAAATTGGGTCATGAGAAAAAAAGTTTAAGAACCACTGGTATAGACCACTACTCATAAAATTCATGAAAAGTATCATTAACAAAATTCTGAAACACTGCTGGTATGTTAGCAAACCCATAGGGCATTACTCAGTATTCCTAGTGCCCAGTACCAAATGCAGTTTTTGGCTTTATTTGAATTTTTAGATTGTCTTGAAGGTATTGTCTGCTGCTTTGGACTCTCTCCAGGAAAACACATACAAGTTTAATTTAGGTGGTCAATCCAGGCAATCATTCAATGGCACAATCATAGTCTGTGGAGGGAGTTCTTGAGATCTCTTTTAACTAAAGTTGTCAATGAAACGTTCATGGTAACTGGGTACAGTACAGACCAAAAACAGAATATGATAGCAGGATGAACTTTGGATAGACAGTGAGAAAAACAAAAAGAGCTTCATGATTCTATAGGGTGGTCCAGATCTAATTATGCAATTCTCATTATGCTATAACTTATTAAGTTTATTACATAGAAAATCACCCAAAAAATCCCGGACCATCGAGAAGTGTGCGAACTGATGACATGAAGAATCGTCTTTGCGCCAAACCGGAATCGTCCCCACATAAATCAAAGTCATCCAGATGATCTGGATCTGCATAATTAGATCTGGACCACCCTGTATTTACCTTGAAATCCACCTAAGTTTGGGATTATATTTTCTCAGGCAGTGGGTTTTGTATGACAAAAAATATATTTTTGTCATGGAATGCTGCTATTTGCAAATGAACTGAATCAGTTATGAATTCCAAAAGCCTAGAAAAAAGTGGGATTTTTCATCAATACATAATACAAGAAGCTTAAATTTTAATGGAACTTTTTTTATCTTGAGTTATTTGACTAACTTGGAACTGACTAAGTTCACAGCAGCTCTGAATCGACTAAGATGGATAAATTAGCAGAATGAATGTTGGCTGGAACAGTCACTGAATACTCAGAAAATGTTTGACTACAAGTGCCTGCTATACCAACCCTAATGTAAGATGAGTATTTCAGTTTTTCTGGGGCCTACAGCCATTTGCAAGTACATATCCTGAACCACCACAATAGAAACATCATTTTTCCTGGATGTGTCCTTTATGTTCTTTTAAACTAAGATTCATTTTCACAACTCCCCAAGTTCAGGTGCTTCTTTTAACTCGTCTTGTACTCTGCTAGATGTTCTCCTTACCTATTTAGAGTCAGTTTCTTCTTCAGCAATGTTTGTGTTACCTTTTAAAGCTAGACTAAGGACTGTCCAGAGTCCCCAACATCATGATTGTTGAGTCTGTTCTTTGTTTCAGGACAGTGTGGTCCAAATCTAATTATGCAGATCCAGATCATCTAGATGACTTATGCGGGGATGATTCCAGTTCGGCGCAAAGACAATTCTTCATGTCGTCAGTTCGCACACTTCTCGATGGTCCAGGATTTTTCAGGTGATTTTCTATGTAATAAATTTAATAAGTTATAGCGTAATGAAAATTGCATAATTAGATCTGAATCACCCTAGAGAAGGATGCTTTATAAAGAACTTAATGTAACCTCCTCCTAGCCTATATGTGCAGCTATAGTTTTAAAGGTTATTATTAGTGTTGATCAGCAAATTTCACCAAAGCATTATTTACAGTGAATTTTCTGTGTTTGCATTCGCCCTTTTTTGTCAAATTATTTATTGATAATTTGTCTGAGAATTTTTTCCCCGGCACCCCATAATGCTTTTTGTGGCCAGCACAACATCCCCCAGAGCTGTAATAGCCAATATTGGTGGCTGGGACCACACCCTGGCAATATAATGCTGATCATCTGCATTACAGATTCTTTGGGACTTAAACAGTAGTAGAAGAGTAAATAATACAGGTTCTCAAAATTTTATTTTTATCAAAGATATACAGCATAAATAATAAGTTATCTGTGCTTGTTGCCAAATGTGCAGGTCAATCTACGGGTCAGTATAAGAGAAGGAAGTGCATGGCCTATGCACATATAATTCGCCAAGTGGAGATAAAAAACAAACCTTGAAGGAGCCTGATGCCCCCCTTCCCCCCCAAAACAGGAGACTCTTTGAAATAATAATAATAATAATAACAAAAGATTTATTACTGATTAAAAGACATTTCTAGAAGAAAAAGTGCAAAGCATCAGCACAGACAGTTTGGAAAGCTTTCCGCTCGACTTGAAAAAAACAGAACGAACCAACGGCTTCTATCATAGCACACAACTTTGAATTTTCTGCCTATAAAATACCTATGTATTTTTGAAACTTTTGACTACGATTTCAGCATTTCTGCTTTGTTTTGATGAAATCTATGATTGCTTGTCTTGGACCGTGTTTTTTCTTCTTTGATCTCTCGGAAGTACGGTGAAGCAGTGGTTGGCACTGCTGCCACACAGCTCATGTCACCGTTTTGGCCACAATAATCGGTCCAGTAGAGTTGGCAGATGTTTCCCTAGCTGTCAGGGACACTTTAAAGATGATTGCACCATTATAATCCAATTCAAATCTAGTTCAGTTAGTCCTTCCCCATTGACTGCAATGCATGTTGCCTAGTTTAATAATATCTGCAAACACTTCTGTGATTTCCCCAAATTTGAGGCAAAGTGAACACTATAGAGTTCGCTCATCGGTACTTATTATTTATTTATGTATTGATTTACTGCCCAGGTTAGACTCCAATAGAATATCAAATCTTAGCATTTTTTGTTTTTCTAGCGGTCATGGCTGTATGGTTTATATCATGCACTGACTATTTACGATGGAGGTGTATGCTGTATGTATGTATGCATGTATGCATGTATGTGTGGTACTGTGTCTCTCTGGAAAATCCTTGGGTACCGTTGGTTTGACTTTGTGTCGAATGAGCGGTTGCTCATGGAGTCCCGAATGAGGAACATTACCTGCATTGTGAGGGAGCGTCAGTTACGGCACTATGGCCATGTGGTGCATTTTCCAGAGGATGATCCAGCTCGTAAGATCCTTATTGTTGGGGGCCCGAGTGGCTGGACCAGGCTTGACTTGACTTGTGTATGCTGAACATCCTACCTATAATAGATACATGGTCATTTTTTTTTTTTTTTGATTAGGAAAATTGTCTTTGTTACTCTGGCTTCTGAATTTAGCTCTGATCCCTTTCTCTGATTGTCTTGTAACCATTTTGGCTACTTGTCTGACTTGGTTAGATTTATCAGTTTTCACTGCTGCTAGAATTTTGTCTGTGTATTTTACCTTGTCACAGAAAGTCCACTTCGATCTACTGATCTAGCCATTTCTCATTAACATCTTTCTGTTTCAGGCTACTTTTCACTCTGTTTCTTGTAGATACCATTTTGTATTTTGTGTTTTTTACAAACTTCCACATTTTCTGGTTGAGAACCTTGGCTGCCATCATGGTGATTATTTTTAACAGCAAACCATGCTAGACATGTGTGCCTGGAATATGATATCATGTGGATGCGATTCTGATGTAATCATACAGGTACTTAAGATTATCAGCATGCTATAATCTAATCAGTACCCAAGCTTTGGATAAAAATCAAAACCAACAGCCATACTGGCCAAGTTAGATTGAGGAAGGAAATTGGATAGATTTAGAATTTTGGCTTTGTTTTTGTCAGACTTAACTTTTTGTTTTGTGTTGAAATTTTGATGATTGGTCAATTAAGGTGGCACGGTGGCGCAGTGATAGCGCTGCTGCCTCGCAGTAAGGAGACCTAGGTTCGCCTCCTGGGTCCTCCCTGCTTGGAGGTTGCATGTTCTCTCTGTGTCTGCATGGGTTTCCTCCGCGTACTACAGTTTCCTCCCACAGTCCAAAGACATGCGGGTTAGGTGCATTGGCGATCCTAAATTGTCCGTGGTGGGTGTGTGTGTGCCCTGTGGTGGGCTGGCACCCTGCCTGGGATTTGTTCCTGCCTTGTGCTCTGTGTTGGCTGGGATTGGCTCCAGCAGACCCCCATGACCCTGAGTTAAGATATAGTGGGTTGGATAATGACTGACTGATTGGTCAATTAATTTGCTGCTAACCTCTGAATACTCATAGACTTTCCTTTTGGATCTCCCTTTAAACTCTCCTTTTTGTTTCCCTAACCTAGGAGTAAACCATTACCTACATTTATATTCATGTGGAGCCTCTAGAAGAGATTCTTTTCATTATGGAATTTCCCTATTCTCATGCACCCCCAGCAAAACTCACCACCAACACTTTTATGGGGAAGAAACAAAAAGTTAAATGTTATTTTAAACATCAAGAGTACTCCTGTAGGTCCCTCCATGACACCTATCATACTGTATATTGTTCCATCTTCTTTCTGATTCATTTGGTCAAGTACAGGTACATTAAACACAGATCAGGAAATCACACTTTCTTTTTGTGAGTCATACAGACCTGGTGATTTGCATTAGGAACATATACAGCGTGTTTACTTAGATCTTTCCTGTTTTATCTGGTTTAAGTTCATGTTCAAGTTTGTCATCCACAGTATAATGTGATTCCTACTTTCATGTCTCACAAAAACTACAGACAGTATGCTACCAACAGCAGACAAAATATACAAAATTTCACATTACAAAAATTACAAAACACAACATCAGACAAAAGATATATACTATGTGTGTGTGTGTATACTGTGTATATATATATATATATATATATATATATATATATATATATATATATATATA
>JANRMT010049247.1:1501-12031 GCA_026402145.1 Polypterus bichir lapradei
TGGAGAATTAGTGACGTTGGAAAGTTCAATATGGCGGCTGACAGTGGTGTCATACCACCGAAATAAGTATGTACATTGGTTTCAGTTAGCGCAGGGAAGCCGCCTACCAAATTTCGTGAAGTTGGGGCCATGAATAAGAAAGTTCAACATGGCGGACATTGTTGACCGTTATGACCGTTACGCGTAGAATTTCGAAATGAAACCTGCTTAACTTTTGTAAGTAAGGTGTAAGGAATGAGCCTGCCAAATTTCAGCCTTCTACCTACACGGGAAGTTGGAGAATTAGTGATGTTTGGAAAATTCAATATGGCGGCCGACAGTGGCGTCATACCACCGAAATAAGTACGTACATCGATTTTGGTTAGCGAAGGGAAGCCACCTACCAAATTTCATGAAGATGGGGTCAGCCTTCTACCTACACGGGAAGTTGGAAAATTAGTGACGTTGGAAAGTTCAAAATGGCGGCCGACAATGGCGTCATACCATCGAAATAAGTACATACATCGGTTTTGGTTAGCGCAGGGAAGCCGCCTACCAAATTTCGTGAAGATGGTGCCATAAATAAGAAAGTTCAACATGGCGGACGTTGTCGACCGTTATCGACCGTTACGTGTAGAATTTCAAAATGAAACCTGCTTAACTTTTGTAAGTGAGCTGTAAGGAATAAGCCTGCCAAATTTCAGCCTTCTACCTACACAGGAAGTTGGAGAATTAGTGATGAGTCAGTCAGTGAGTGAGGGCTTTGCCTTTTATTAGTATAGATATCATTAAACAATTATATTTCAAATGTAATCTCCTATCAACACAATTTTCTCATTATCTCCCATCTAGAAACTTTGCTAAATGAAGTCTGCCCAATTTGCCTCACCTCCCACCTTCTGCTATTCCAAACAAGATGCTGATCAGTCTGGGGGACTCAGATAGCATTTCTATAATATATAAAAATATTTTAAAGTCCCTTCCTTTTAAAGATCCCAGAGTACATAATCCCTTATTCAACATTCAGAAAAGGAGTGGAAGGTAGCCATGGACAGAACTCACTCTAACTTCATATGTGCAAAACATTCAATTGTTCAACTTAAATTTTTTTATCGAACACATCTATCTCGTTTAAAATTTTCCAAAATGTTTCCAGGGCATAATCCAACCTGTGAGTGCTGCAATGGAGCTCCAGCTTCAATGAGCCACATATTGTGGGTGTGTATCAAATTAACATCATTCTGGATAAAAAGATTTAAATACCTATCAGACAGCCTTGGTGTCACAATCACCCCCAACAGCTGTGTCTGATGTACTCCCAGATGAGCTTAAAGTGGAGAAGAACAAAAACTGTAATTGCCTTTACTTCACTACTAGCACAGACTTGTCTTGACCAACTGGAAGAATCCTAACCCACCTGTTAAGTCAGTGGATAACTGATATCATATACTATTTGAAATTGGAAAAAAATCGAATACTCACTTAGAGGATCTGTTCAAAACTTATTTAAAAAACCTGGCTGGAATTAATCAATAACATTTTAGAATAAGTATTTATATTGGAAGAAAAGACTCCTTTCTCTCTTTAGTACTCTCAACAGTTTTGTTTTGGCTGTTGGCCTTCCTCTCTTTCTCATGGGTTGGGTTGATTTGAATTTAGTTTTAAGTTTGACTTGCTTATATGGAATGTTATATAAGCTTTTAATAAATTCAGTAAAAGTCCAAAAAATCCAAAAAAACAAAATTCATTAATTCTGCGGGGTTTTGCAAGACTGTCAATAGTCCAACTCATTGTTATAACCACAAATAAGATCTATTTATTACATACGGAGACTCAAAATTGAATTATTACACCATTAAATGATATTATTCATTTAACAACCTAAATGTGTTGGCCATGATTCTGTCCTTACCGGTATACTTGCAGATTAAAATAAGGGCAGTGCAACAGCGATTACAACTCTGCATTAAAATTTGTAAAACTTTTCAGAAACTCCAGCATAATTCTTGAAAATGATTTGGATCATCTAATAAATTACAATAAGGTATTGAAAGAGGCTTTGGATGCAATAGCCCTAATCAAAACAATTGTGATTAAAGCACACAGAAACTCAGCCTGGTTGAACACTTGATCTCAAAGTTAGAATGCCAAAAACTGAAGAGTAGATGGAGGGCAACAAAGCTGCAGGTGTTTCGAAATACTTAAACCGATTGTGTTACAAAAGAAAAAAAAAAAAAAGAGCTCTCTTCAGAGCTTGGAGCAGTAATAATCCTCATGAATGGTTTGAGCAGTGACAGATATTAGCAGTGCAGGTTGAGAAAATTGATAAGATCCCAGATTTCAACATCACCTCACAAACGTAATACTAGATTAGGAAACCCTGGTCTCGTCTTGCATGCACCAATTTAATAATTTCATAAAAAGAAGTAATAATTTAATTTCAAAAATGAAATGTACTACTTGTTTCTTAAACCCAGTATCAAATAATCTAATTATAAACAGAAGTAAAATATGGTGTTCCATAAGACTCGATACCTTCACTGTTTGCACTTTACATGTTCCATAGAGAATTGCCATTACAACAAACAAATTCACTCATATGGAGATGACATCCAATAATACCTTTCTTTAGATCAAATGAGGTTTTTCTGATGCAGTCCAGACTTATGTCACTGAGTTAAAAGGAGTGGATGGATGAGAACTATTTCTCTATGAATACAGAAAATACAAATGATAGTTATTGGAGGAAATGATGCTGACTGCAACAACATGCTGTCACAACTCAGCTGGAATCAACATTAGTTATACTAAATCAGCACCCAATTTAACTATCCAAAACATTTTCTCCATCTTAAAAATATAGGAGGATGAAATGTTTTCTACTGGATTGACAACTGCAATACATTATTCACTGTCCTGTTCAAATCATTTTTATTCAGCTTTCAGTAGATTTAAAATGCTGCTGCATGATTTATTACACAAGCCAGAAAATATGAACGCATACATCCAGTTCTCCAGTCCTTACACTGTCTCCCAGTTAAGCTTTGGGCTGCTTACTTATCAGAGCTCATCATTACTTATAAGCTAGAGCATACACTGAGAGCATAGTTAAGATTCCAAGGAGTAATAAAATAACACTGGGAGGTCAGGTTTTTAGTTACAGGGTCCCAAATCTGTGGAATCATCTACATACATAAGAGATGCCCCCATTAGTCTCAGCTTTTAAATCCAAGCTGAAGACTCATCGCTTTAGTCTAGTAGACCATGACTATAGCTGCTGATTAGCTGTACATACTGCACTTCAGTTTGGTGGTCATTTGTACAGAAATAGAAATATCACAATATTTTAAACTGTTACAAACCCTCCCTCTATTCTGTCTGTCCCCTCAGTATCTTCATTGGATACCTGGTGCCACTGTTCTACTACAAGGCTGCTCTCCTGCATAATGAAAAGTCATCTCGGATAAAAGAGCATTGGAATAACTGGATAAAAAGATTCTCTCAACAGCTTGGACGGCCTGCAATACAGAAAACACTGGCGATGGTAGGCAGCCAGTTTGCCGAGGTCTCTAGGACTGTGACTATTATTCGCTTTCTTTTTTATAATTTTAACCTCCACTGTTGACAACGTGCCATAGGTCATCAATTAAGAGACAGACACTGTTGGATTAAGTTTATATTTAATCAGTTTCTACTTTGTTGTTGTTTGTGTGTTTAGCAACTCTGAATTTATATGAATAGCAGTTCTGGATTTAGTAATCTGTAAAATCTACAAATGTACTATAAGTAAGAATTGCTCATAGTACTCAATGAAAAGTACTATATAAGAACAAGTTGTACTGCATTTCCAATGTTTTTTCAATCTATTGATTAAGATCATCTCTGAAGCTTGCTTGACTCTGGAAGCCCACAAGCTTGGTGAAATGTAATGCAGATGAAGCTACCACTCACTGTTTTGCCACATTTTGTAGATGTCTCTCTATTCTTTGTGCATCACCCTCCTGGAATACATGTTGACTTTGGCCATGCAATTTTAATACAGTGTGTTGCATGTACTTTTGAAGAATTCCATTCCTCAATGGTTTATCCTTCTTATGTTTAATTGTCATGGCACGTTTTTTTATTATAGCCACACAAAAAGCAAAATTAGGGAATTCTTCTGAAGTGTAACACTTAGACATGACATTTCTCCAGAGATGTAATGGAGGAACTGCAGAACCCCACAAACAGCAGACACAACATTTGCTGTATAATATACTTTGCTATCCCTTTAATATCATTATGATTTGTGGTTGCAGCAAGGTGCTCCATGAAATCATGTACGAGGTGTGGCAGAAAAGTAATGAGACTGGCAACACTGCAAGCGATCTGGCAACGCTGCGCTGTTGTCCTTGATAGAGCACGTGTATCAGTACCCTCCCATAGCTCAGTGCGAGTTTCAACTCCTTCCGTTAACTACGTGATTTTTGTGACTGCTATTAGCGAAGTTGTGTTTTTGGTTGTGCGTCACGCAAAATGGAACAGCGGAATTTGGAGCAACGTTGTGCCATTAAATTTTGTGTTAAGCTTGGAGAATCGGCAAGTGTGACATTTGAAAAGTTAACACTTTGGCACAAATCATTTTTGGAAGGCAGAAAACACGTTGAAGATGAACACCGTTCAGGGAGGCCTTCAACTTCGAAAACCAATGAAAACATCGAACATGTGAACACTCTTGTGAGATCAGACCGTCGTTTAACATTAAGAATGTTGAGTGAACAATTAAATTTTAACAGATTTACCATTCATCAAATTTTGACTGAACATTTGCACATGTGAAAAGTCTGTGCCAAAATGGTGCCGAAAAACCTCACAATTGAGCAGAAGGACAATCGAAAAAACGCATTCCTGTGGTTCCCCAGCCCCCTTATTCACCTGACCTCAGTCAGTGTGACTTTTTCCTTTTTCCTAAACTGAAATATGTCCTCAAAGGTAACGGACATGCTGAAGACCATACCGGTTGAAGACTTCCAGCGCTGCTACCAACAGTGGGAACAACGTCTCCATCAGTGTGTAACTGCCCAAGGGAACTACTTTGAAGGGGATAACATTGATGTTTGAAAAAAATAAAAACTTTGGTAAATAAAAAATCAGTCTCATTACTTTTCTGCCACACCTCGTATATCTGTGTACTGTTCCTGTCCTGTATTTCGGTCAGAAAGCAGAAAGTGTGTAGTAAATATGAAGTAGTCAGCACTGGTACTTTACTGCTTAAGCACATCAGACATTTTCAAATCAGTGAAATGTTTTTAAGCATTCAACATTGCCAGTTCCAGTGTGTGTGTGTGGTAAACAGTGAAATAAAAGTACATATGCTCTTATCTCTCCTCTTAGCAGTGCACTTATTCCACCTGATGCACCCATATTAACATGGGTTCTGTCTGCCCAAAATGCACAGATCTAATCTAGTCCCCAAATTAGTATGGTGTACAATATCAAATATAAATTTTATTGCTTTTATAATTCCCTGAGCATGGCAATGTTTAAGCTTAGCTAATCCAATTAAAGTATTTACAAGTACACCGCAAGAAATGCAGTATATAATCACATTATCTCTACCAGATATGTCACATCCACAGTCTAATGATTGAGATGCAATTCGCCATTGCAGCCACACTCACTGTTTGCACTTTAAGCGCATCTGCAATGCACTCAATAAAATTCAGGGCAAATGAAATCATTATCAGACATTCAATACATCCATTCTGTTCTTTTCGATTATAAAGACCTAGGATACATTTTGTGAATGGTAGGTTCTTGGATAAGAACATGTAGGCTGTATTAAACTTTTTTATTCCCAGTTCTTTAAGGATGATCTTAGCAATCCCCCCCACCCCAAACAAGTGCGAGACATGGCCTAAGCTAAAATGTCTCCTTTGGAGCACACTTCGCAATTACATAATCACAAACATTTTTATGCTTCAGACTAAAATCTGAGCATTAATCACTTAATTAATTACATAGATTTCAGTAACACTAGAAATTGTATCTCTCTCACTGTTACTGTTTGGGAAGAAATGTTACTCTCCACATGATAAATTGCTTTGTACCGGGCATTTTCTCTACCTGAGGATGCAAATTCTGTTCAAACAGCCATCTACCAACCAATAAAGCAGCTGCTGTTCACACTGTGATAAGTAAACTCTTATGATGATGTGACTGGTGCCTACATACTATCGAGTTAATGTGTGCACAACTAGCGAGGGATTGGGAATGGCTGTAAAGCAGTTAAAGATGCACTTATATAACATCAGATTAAAAACTGATCATATGTCATCCAACAAAAGAAAGGTAGGGTCAGTCATGAATGATGACTAAACTTGTTATTGTTAAAAAAAATTTTGTATTGCATTTGCAACCATGTTGTCACAGTTTGGAGTCCTGTGCTATATAAATAAAATTTTATTTCACTTGATTTTGAATATAAGATTAATTTAAGTTTAGCACATGACTTACAAAAGGACATCACTCCCTGATCAACATTTATGTGCTCTCAAGTAAAACACATTTTCATGCATTAGGGGCATCTGTATCAGAAAAGAGAGAAAGAAAAAGAAAAAAGAAAATATGGCCAAGGAGAAATCTGAATAGTGGACATCAGAGATGCCAAGATGGACAAAATAATGAAACCAAAAACAAAGAGGAGCAATACTCATTTAAGCACTGCACAAACACAGCCTGGAATAAATACTGTGAGATATCCAGGGCGGGAAATATACGGAGATGAAAAACTACAGCCAATAGTTGATTCAAATTTTAAGTTAATGCACACTTGTAAAACGACTAAGGTAAGATCTGAATTACAGTTTTCTAATAGGAGGTAGCACTCTTATTTAATACTCACTGTTGGATAGGCTCAGGATCTCCTTGCTGTACATTACTGAAGCTCTGCATTGCTTGTACTTCCTCTTCCTCCTCATCCTCACTTGAAGCTTCTTCAGCTGCATGATTTGAGCGGGGAGGTGGAGCAGATGCAGTGCCATCAGCTTTCTGAATTGAAGGCTTCTGACATATGTATTCAGGGGCACGACCCAAGTTACAAATTTCTTCCAGCAACTACAAGGCAGAAAAAAATTCAATAAGGTTAACAAGAAGAAAGTCTTGGTAGTCATGATATTAGGAATATTAATGTTTACAAAACACTGTATGTGAAGGAAGGATTCATGAAGTCTAAAAAACAATTGTGCACATTCCAACAAACATACAAATGAAAAGTGTGATCCATTGGAGTGTGGGTCATATCAAACCATTAATTTTTTGGCACATAAGGAAGGTAGTTGAGTGGAGTTGAGAGGAAAGAATCAGACTGTGAAATTTAGAAAAATGCAATTTGTTTTCACACCTGGGAAAATAATAGATGAGGTACTTGTCAGGCAAATGCAGGAAAGGCATATGGTAAACAGAAAGAAGCTGCATTATGCATTCCTAGATTTAGAAAAGAAACCTTAAGGTGCCAAGAGTGGTGATGAAGTTGGTACTGAGAAAAATGTGGATGGAATTGTAGGTGTCTGCAGTGAGGTACATGTATGACAAAGCATTAACAGTGAACACTAGAGCAGATGGGGATAATTAAAATTTTGAAGTGAAGGTGGGTCTGCATCATGGACCCATTCTAAGTCTGCTGCTTAACATAATCATGGAGATGGTGACCAGAGAATTGTGTAAAGGACTACAATGTGACCTCTTTTATGCAAATTATGTTTTAAAAGGCCAAGTGAAACAGAGCACACTGAAATGGAAACAAAGCGCCTCACAGTACATTCAGAAAAGACTAAGGTAAAGGTTAGAAATGAACAGGAAGGAGATTTGGAACTGGTGGGCACATAATTGCATGCTGTATGAGACAAAAGTGTTGGGAGATGGTCAATCCAATTTGTGGCTTCTAGCAATCAGATATATAAAATATGTAGTGGTATGAAAAGTGATGACCTTTGTTTGAAGAAAGAAGAACTACACAGAATGCTGATTAAGGAAGAATAATTTTAGAAATCAGCACTTGAATTGTTTGAGAAATAAGTGTAGTTTCTGCTACTTCGGTGACATGCTGACTGCAGTTAATAGGTGAGGCATGGCAGTTGTAGTCAGAGTGACAGAAATCGATAAACCATCCTATTAAAATTAAATACCTACTAATAATTAGCTCAAGAAGAAAAAAAGGAGAATCACTACATAATACCTATTGATCTGAAGATGTTCACCCCAAATGACTCAATTGGTGATCAGTAAACTAGTTAATCCAAAAAATTTTTCTTAAAAATCTGCTTTTATAAGCTTTATATAAATTTAGTTGCAGTGCTCCTTAATGCAAAGCACCACAGTACTTGAGGGATCCCGGGTCATTGTTCTGCCCAACCTCCTGTATATAGACAGCACACAGGTAGACTTTTGGAGAGAGTGAAGACAGGAATATTGGCTTTTCATTAAAAGAATGTGTAGTAAAAAACTGAATAAAGGGAATCTGAACAGTTGTTTCTACCCATGCACACGACAGCAGAGTACAAGAAAAGAGGTGCATCTTCAGCAGAAATTAAGGGAATGAGAGCTTTTCATTTGTCCAGAAAATAAGACACTCCCTGGTTGAGAGTAAATGATGAACAGGGTCACATTCAGGCCAGCTACAGTTTTGCCAACCATTTCTCTGATGTTTGGTACTGACACTGCACTACAGTTTCCTGAATTTTTGGTACTGACACTGCACTACAGTTTCCTGAACATGCACACATCATATTGCCAGGTTTAGTCTGTTAAAGTAATTAGCCACTTTCATTCCAGTCAGCACGCAACACATGAAGATGTGCTGGAACTGCTGCACAGCAGATAATTTCTGGATAAATTGACTGCCTTAACACTCAATTCAGACCAATTTCGGAAATGCTGATAACACATGAAGTAACTCTGCAGCGAATGAATGAGCTGTAACTAGGAAGAGCTCATTACTAATAAATGGAGGTTTGGGGGAGCCTGTGAGAGAAAAAAAAAAAAAAAAAAAAAAAAACAGGTCTTCAATCCAAAAACTCCATCTCATCTAAACATGCATCACTGTTGTGCATGAGAGGATTTATGAGAAGTGGTTTAACACTACTTTAAGAAATGTAAAAAATGTTTGGATAATATGAGCACCCAGCTAGATACCGGATATTTAGACTTTGCAAACCAGTAATTTGACAATTTTCTCATACTCGTATCAAGTCATAAAGTTATCTGCTGTTCAACTTGGCTCCTCGTTCATGCCCATTTTATTAGTAGTTTTATTTTCCCCATTCGCCAGAAAAATGATTAAAAATTTTGAACTTTGCTATTATAGTTTATTTCTGGAAATGAGATTATATAAATAAACTAATTCTATATTTAAATAAAAACATTCTATATTTGCTGCATTTTCATACACTCACTTGCTTTTGAATTCCTATGCCATTACTTGTAACAGAAATCTGATTTTCATTGAAACATTTAATTTCTTTTCTCAATTGCAACATGCTTTACAGAAAATTGTCACAAACTTGAGTAATGAGAAGCATTAAGGTTTCAAAGGCAGTTTGAATTAAAATATTTTACAGTTTAACTAGTTTGCATTTGTTTACATGTCAGCTAAAAAAGTTTTCACAGATTTGTATGATGAACACATAAGATAACACATTACTAGAAATCTAGCCATATTCACTTTCATACACAGTATTAAAATATTGCTTCTATTTTTAAATGTGTTCACCTAATACCAGTAAGGGTGAAAGATCACAAAACCTAGTCCTGCTGTTATAGATCACATAAATGGCATAAGATATTCTTTTATTATTATTATCAGATTTTGATGAATTACTGAAATCACAAGCTACAGATACTTTTGGCAAATTTTTAATTCTCTTTATTTGTATTACTGATTAATTTACACTGAATTTCATTAACTGTATGACTACCAAACAAACTTGCACCTTTGTGGCTTCTATTAATTTTGTTCAGATCATCAAATAGTTTTTGACCACTCTATTCAGAAATTTTATTGCATTTTTAACTTAAAATACCCAATACTGCTTAATTAGCATTAAACACTACTAACAAGATAAACTACTGATTCATAATATAAGAATCTTACCTTAATAATGGCAGTGGTTGCATCAGTTTTCAGGGTAGGTTGGTGCCTCATCAATTCATCTACAGCACTGCCCAAATTTGAGGCTGTATCACCTAATATAATAAATACAAAATACAAGTACTGGTAGGGACAATCTGATAATAAGGACTATAAATGTTTTGAGATTTAAATTCTAATAAGTACAGATAAATGATAGAAAAATGTTCAATACTGCTGCAACGCAGTTACATATGTTGTAAAAGGCAAACAGTACACCTAAAATTGCCTAAAATGAATACAGAAGGGATGTCAATACCACAATTTTTACCAGTAAACACTGATATAACGAAATGTACTTTCTAATTGGAAATTGTGCTTTTATTGACGAGTCATATTTTATATATATATATATATATAGTGTGTGCGTGCATGCTCAAAAAAGC
>JANRMT010049260.1:0-13245 GCA_026402145.1 Polypterus bichir lapradei
AACAATTATTGCACACTTTCTGTAAATCCAATAAACTTCATTTCACTTCTCAAATATCACTGTGTGTCTCCTATATGATATATTTAACTGACATTTTTTATCGTAACAACCAACGATTTATACAGGAAAATAATGACTATTAACAAGGTTGCCCAAACTTTTGCATCCCACTGTAATAGATAGAGATATGAAAGGCTCTTCATAATAGATAGATAGATACAGTAGATATGAAAGGCACTATAAGATAGATGGATAGATAGTATGGTGGATGGACGGGGCCCTTTCCCGGCCCGGGACACCCTGCCTATAGAGGGGCCGGGGTAGCGAGTATTTCCAGGTCAGTTTCTTCCCTGGTTTCCAGCAGGGTCACAGGTCAGAACCATAGAAGCTCAACCCTGTTGGGGCCTGTGGCTGCCAATAGGGGGCACATGGATGTTTTTTGGCAGCACTTCCAGAAGAAGCTTGTTGGGCACCTGGAGTCCTTCCTGGCACCCTATAGAAAAGGGGCCGATCACCAGAAGTCAACGCCCAGAGTCGGGAGGAAGGAAGAAAAGGCTGCAGGGAGGACTGAAGGCGCCGGCTAAAAGACTGTGCTTGCCTTGTGTACTGTGTTGTGCTCCCCGACTGTAAGTAAATGGTGAGCTGTGTGGACGAGAATTAGCGTCCTGTCTGTCTGTGTCAGGGTTGGGGCGACTGTATGCGCCCGGGCATCACAACAGATAGAACTTTATTTGTTCCCAGGGGAAATGTGGCTATTTAAATATGTACATTTGTAGATAAATATATACACACATACACTCTAATGTCTGAACACACACCACAATGACTACAAAGGAAGAAAAATGTAAGAAGAAAGAAGAGCAAACTTCTGACTTGGCAGTCCTTGAGGTGCTCTACAGTTTAGCCAAAGAGTGTTTGAAGAGTTCTGGTGGTTCCAATCTTCTTCCATCTCACAATTCTTGAGGCCATGGTGCTGCTGGGAACACTTGGCGCGTTAGAGAGATGGTTTGATCTCCTCGCCCTGATCCGTGCCTCACGGTGCAGGTCTGCAGAGAGATCCTTGGACTGCACGACTTGGTTTTTGTCCTGACGTGTGGTGTGAATTGTTGGACCTTCCATACACAGGTACATGTGTGTCTTTCTAACTGATGTCCAAAGAATTCAGTTGGCCACCGGTGGACTCCACTCAAGTTCTCGACACGAGTTCTCCAGGAGCATTGGAGCAAACAGGATGGATCTCGGCGCAATGTGGAGCACCACAGTAACGGCTCTGAAGACTTCTGCAAATGAGAGATTTCAGTTTTTGAGTTTTAATAAATTTGCAGATCTTTTGGAAAACATGTCTTCACTTTGTCATTATGGGTTATTGAGTGTAGGTTTATGTGCCAAAATGGCAAACTTATCCATTTAAAATTAAATCTGCAACACAAAGTGCGCAGAGAGTGAAGGGGGGCCGCCGAATACGAACTTTCTTGTTGGAAACTCCATTGGAAATGCTGTGCTCTCTGCTCTAAAATGAACAGATTTATCTTTAAATGGATTAACTCAAGGTGGTGTTAAACCCAAAATATAAAATCGGAGTTTATCACGAGGTAATAAAATGTACAAAAGCAGAAGTAATCGTTTAAATCATAAAGCTCGACTTCAGCTCTCCAGTGATGGCTGAATCTCTGCCTGTAGCTTGACGCTTTAAGATTCGTCGTTACAAATGGTGACTGTTATACTAAAATGTCCTCCAAAGATTCGATTCTAATCTCGTAGAGCTCAACTTGAGTGAACTCTGCGCGCTCCCAGCAACCCGACATTCGCTCTCCTCGTAAGAAACTGCAGAGACCTGAACAGGAAAAGCACAGGCCACTCTGAGCCCTAGCCAATCAGAATTGAGCTTTGAGATGAGTGGGCGGACTAAGGACTGGCGGCCATGTTGGTTATTGCTGGAGGATTCCATTGAGTGTCTGGGGGGCCGTGACATGAAAACACAAATCCCTCGCCCTTATTAGATGGTGCGCTAAATATTGTGACCATGTGAAGCCCTAAACCCGTTTCACCAGTCTGCCATCTTGTATTTATCATTGACGCTCTGGCTGTCCACGTGTAGCATTTGCCTTTTTTTCCAGCCAGTCAGGCTGTGGAGGTGGAAATGGGAGCCTCTGGACAAAACTCTCACCGAGACCGAGCTGAACTTCCAGGCTGGGCCTCTGAGGCTGTCGGGGCAGGAGTGCCAACCGTTACGCCACTTGGCCTCCCCTTCGGTAACTGTCTAATATTCTTAATGAGATTTTCTTTTATGGATCCTAATGTGGGTACTTTTCAAAATCAGGAAAGTGTAATAAATAAATAATAAAGAACCAAAACAAAGCTCAGTGAACAGGATGGACGGGATTGTTGGGCTGAATGGCCCGTTCTTGTCCCAATTCGGAATCGCTCGAAAAGGACATTTGAAGTGAATACGTGGGCACACCCCCCTGACAACAGGCACATCAAACTAAACACACAGCCATGCAGCCTCCCATCGGCTCGCCCTGAAGAGCTCCGTGACTTTCAAACGTGGCACTGCCATAGGAGGCCACCTTTGTTACAAGTCAGCATGAGAAATTTCTGCTCTGCTAGATCTGCCCTGGTTCACCATAAGCGCCATTATTGTGAAGTGAAACGTCAAGGAGCAACAGAAGTTCTGCCATGAAGTAGTAGACCACTTGTCGCTAAGCGGGGCAGCCAGGTGCTGACATGCCTATTGCATAAAACCCACCAGTCCATTGTGGCATCGTTCACCACCGAGTTCTAAACTGCCTCTGGAAGTTAACATCGGCACCAGGACTCCGTGCCAGGAGCTTCATGAGGTGGGTTTTCAAGGCCGAGCAGCTGCACTCCAGCCTAACATCTCTACGTCCCATGCCAGGTGTCGGCTGGAGCAGAGGCCACGTGTCCTCCAGAGCGATGAACTGCGCTTCACTATCTGCCAGTCTGCTGGACCAGTCTGGGTTTGGCTATCTACTGGACTGCATAGTACCTGCTGTAAAGTTTGGTGGAGGAGGGCTGGTGGTCTGGAGATGATTTTCAGAGTTGGCGCCTGGCCGTTTGGTTCAAGTGAAGGGTCAGCATGCAAACAGATTTGAGACATTTGTGTGCTGCCAAACGTTCTGCTGACGGCGTGTTGAAGGCCCTTTTCTGCTCCAGCAGCTCTGTGCTCCTGTGCTCAAAGCCTGGTCCATAAGGAACTCGAGAGGCCTGCATGGAGCCCTGACCTCATCCCTACTGAGCACCACCTCGATTGCCAGCCAGGTCTTCTCAGCCAACATCAGCACTTCGACTGAATGGGCACAAAATCCCACAGACAAACTCCGAAATGTCATGGAAAGACAAGAGTGGAGGCTGTTGCAGCTGTCAAGGAGGACCCACTCCGTACAACAAGCTCAGGTAGGTGTGATGGTGGGCTGCTCTGGCGTCGGCAGACCATACGGTGTAGGTGTTTGGTTTCATTTTATGCTAAACATAAAAACACGGTGGCGCTGCTGCCTGGCAGTAAGGAGACCAGGGTTCGCTTCCCAGGTCCTCCCTGCGTGGAGTTTGCATGTTCTCCCCGTGTCTGCGTGGATTTCCTCCTGCAGTCCAAAGACATGCAGGTTAGGTGCATTGGTGATCCTATATTGTCCCTAGTGTGTGCTTGGCGTGCGGGTGTGTGTGCCCTGCGGTGGGCTGGTGCCCTGCCCAGGGTTTGTTTCCTGCCTTGCGCCCTGTGTTGATGGGATTGGCTCCAGCAGACCGCCATGACCCTAATGTTAGGATATAGCGGGGTGGATAATGACTGACTGACATAAAAACGCACAATTGTAGACATTTGGGTCTGGGATTGCGGAGGTGGCTTTGCGTGCCGTGATCTTTATTATCGTCTGTAAATATCATCTAAAAACATCTTTACTGCCTGCGAGAAAATACTTCTGTCCAAACAACTCAGGTGTCAGCATCTCATGAGTGAGCTCATCGTGTGCCCCTGAGGAAGAGCAGCAGGCCTAAGAAGCACAGAGAGGTGAGAGCCCCCCGGCCCACCTTGAAGTGAACGGACTTCAGCTTCACACAACAGTGTGGCTACATGAGCTTCTTTTATTTATTTGAGCGACAGGTGGACACAGGCCTGCACTCGGGGGGCACAGGGTAGGAGTTTGTCGTGACTGCAAGGGGGACAAGACAGGCCATTCAGAGAGACCACCAGTCCTCAGACCAGGGGTGCCCAACTCCAGTCCTGGAGGGCCGCAGTGGCTGCAGGTTTTCATTCTAACCCTTTTCTTATTTAGTGACCTGTTTTTGCTGCTAATTAACTTCTTGTGAACTCATTTTATTTGACTTGCTCTTGAAGACTCAGACCCCTCAATTGTTTCTTTTTTCTTAATTAGCAGCCAAACAATAACGAGATACGAAATGAGCCAAAACAGGACCAGCAAACTGTGACCATCACACAACATCTGAAAATAAAGAAAGATGGCGGTCTCAGAAATGCTGATCTGCTCTTAGAAAAGAGAAAATCCACAACTTCAGAAATGTCTGCTATTATACGACGAGAGCAGCAACAAGCCATGAAGTTGAAGAACGAGTTTAATTAACGACGAGAATCGGCGCCTCATTAAGCAGCTGGTTGGAGTGAAATTGGTTGGCGTTTGAGGCCCTGACTTAGCCGGTCTTCTCTTGGCTCACTCACTTCACATTTCATTTCTGATTGAGTGCCATTTAAGGAAAGAAATGAAGAAATTCAGGGGAACAAATCTTCAAAGAGAAGTCAATTAAAATGAATTCACAAGAAGTTACTTAGCAGCACAAACAGGGCACTCATTAAAAAAAGAGTTAGAATGAAAACCTGCAGCCACGGTGGTCCTCCAGGACCGGACTTGGTGACCCCTGGTGCAGACCATGCCTACTCAGACTGGGAGAGTTGGTATTGTTAGTCTTTACCAGGGGTTATGTCTGATTGGTAACAGGAATTTAAATTGAGGTTAACTATCACTGAAACTCCAAACTCTGTCAGAATAAAATGGATGCCAAGCTGAAGTTCTCTTGAAATGTCTGCAGCATTCCACCAAATGACATTGTAGCTGCGTTACCAAAGTTCTGCAGCTTCAACTCAAAAAATGGGATTCAACAAAAGCCTGACGCGCAGAAATGATTCCACAGACAACATATCTTGGTTTTTGAAAGTTTAGTTAAGTTTTGAAATAAAAACAGTTCACACAAAAAAAAGAAAATGAAAATAACAAAAGGGAAAATTAATGTTAAGAAAAGTTCAATTCTAAGCTTAATCTTGCTACATCTCAAATCGTTACTATTTACTTAACATTTCTGAACCATTTCAAAACGGTCAGAAAACTGTATGCTTATCCCATTTCTAAGTTTAAAATGAGTGACCCTCTTTACTGGGACCAGTTCTGAACAAACTGAGCTTATTATCACACTGTTAGTCAGTTACAGTAAGAAGGTTCTATCTCTTGCTAACTTATAGGGGGAAAAGACTATACCATAAATTATGACTATGAAAGGAATTTATATTCTATTCAAGTTAAGCAAACATTAATATGAGTTTAACTCAAAACTTTAACTTTCTAAGATTGGCTCTTACAGACATGAATATGGTATGTTTGTGATAACATCCCATTTTAAAACCATTAATGGATTCTTTCAAAGAGTGAAGCAGGTACTGATTACCGAGTAGCAAATTTAAACTTTCATGTCAACGAATTGAAATGCGTTTTAATGTTTGATCAGCTGGTGAACTGTGTATACCAGGGGTGCCCAACCCCAGGCCTGGAGGGCCGCAGTAGCTGCCGGTTTTTTGATTCTAACCCTTTTTGCAGTAAGTGACCAGTTTTCACTGCTAATTAACTTCTTTTCTTTAGCCCTGTTTTTAAACAGAAATGAGAGGAGAAACGAGCCCACAGATGACCAATTAAACTGGGGATTCAAATTCCAACCAATTTCACTCCAACCAGTTCCTTAATGAGATGCTGATTCTTGCTGTTAATTAAGCCCGTTATTTAATTCCATGGCTTGTCTGCTGTGGCAGAATGAGAGCAGCGACATTTCCAAACCTGTTGATTTTCTGTTTTACTGAGACTTTCACCTTTCTTTATTTTCAGCTACTGTGTGATGGGCACAGGTTAGCTGGTCATGTGGCCGCTCATTTTGTGTCTCATTATCCTCACAGGTGGCACAGTGGTAGTGCTGCTGCTTTGCAGTAAGGAGACTGTGGAAGATTGTGGGTTCGCTTCCTGGTTCCTCCCTGTGTGGATAGCGCTTTGAGTACTGAGAAAAGAGCTATATAAATGTAATTTATTATTATTGTTTGGCTGTGAATTAAGGAAAAAAAAAACAACAAAGGGGTCTGAGTCACGTCAATTAAAACAAAGACAAAAGAAGTGAATTAGCAGCAAAAACTGATCACTAATTAAGGAGTGGTTAGAATGAAAACCTGCACCCCACTGCGGCCCTCCAGGACTGGAGTTGGACACCCCTGGTGCATACTATGAAGCGTGCATATGGCACATACTAAATCAAAGAATCTCTGGTGCATCGTATCTATTGAAACATTCTGCTTATGCCCTCATCGGCCACTGGAGTGTCATTTGACGGGCCTTTCTGCCTCACTTCACATTTAATTTCTGTTTGGGTGCCATTTAAGGAAATAAATGAAGCAATTCAGAGGAATGATGAAGAAATTTAGGGGAACAAAATCTTAAAAAACAAGTCCATTTAAATGAAAGGAAAAGGAGTTAATTAGCAGCAAAAACAGATCACTAATTAATAAACGGGTTAGAATGAAAGCCAGCAGCCACTGCGGCCCCCTAGGACTGGAGTTGGGGACCCCTGCCTCAGACCCTGACGTCCGCTCAGCACCCACAGGCCTCTCTCAGCACTTGTCGTTCTCTGCTGCCCTCGAGTGGCAGGCAAAGGTACTGCACATGTCTTGATCAAGTGCTGGGATATGCAAGCATCTTTCTTTTTCTTCAGCACTGACAGGGACAGACAATGCAGCACAACTCCTGGTCCAGACCCGTGTCTTGTGCCATCTGGACTGCTGGCTTGTGTCACCAAGCCACTTCAGCTTGAGTTGCATAGTTGGTGCCCCTTGGTGTCCAGCGTGCGCGCACCCCCTAACTTTCATAAATGGCACCCCTCAGATGATGGCACCCTAGGTGGCTGTCTAAGGGATTGACTGGCTCTGTTCTCACATTCGTTCCAAGGCCTGCTGTAGAGAAACATCTCCACCACCACCACCAGGCTCCACAATGTGCAGTATGACATGGGGTTTATTTAGTTTGATGGCCATAAAGCTCGATGATTGTGGTCTCACCAGAGAACCTTCTTCCAGCTGACGTTAGGGCCTCCCATGTGCCTTCTGCCTGAGATGTCCTGTGTGCTTTTTCTCTTTGTCACTCTCCTATAAAGCTGTGACTGAAGCCATTCATATTTTTATTATCATTCTTATCTTATGAACCTGACCTTTTGAGAGACAACACCCTTTTCAGATTTGACTGCAGTATTTCATTATGCAGTTAATGTTTCAGTATTAGCTTTGTTCACAAGTACTTGGACATTAAAATCCGCTGAATATGGAGGGAGAAAAATAAATACAATACATTTGGAAGAAGACCTGAAGAAGTGGACAGCTTCCATATTTATCAGTCAACAAATCCCAATCCTGGACTGGTGACGTGTTTTCAAAAATGTTACAGGTGGCTCATTGGTTAACCCTGCTGCCTCCCAGTTCCAGCGACCCTGTCCAGAATCAGTCGAGGTGGACTGTTGGCGTTCCCATCACATCTGCAGATTTGTTCCCCAGAGACCTGCCAGGTTCTTCTACCTCCCAGATGTTATCCCAGTTTGACTGAGTGTGCCCTGCAATGTCCTGGTGTCCCGTCCTGCCTTGTAGCCCCCCCGTGATGCTCAGAACAGAGACTCATGGCAGGTATCTGCTGGTCTTCAACAAACCCGGTGACCCTGCTGCCCACCTTTGCAGGGCCTTCATGATTTTTGGTTTTTGACGGTGAGGTGCGGCTCTTCACGAGGGTCCCTGCTGGTCGCCTTTGCTACTCTCGAAGTTCTTTGTTGTGTATGTGCTGCCCTCTTGTGGCCACAGGTGACACTACAACTTTATGTTCATTTTATATGTCCGGACTGCCCGCCTCTCATGAGGCCCTCAGCAGTACAGCTGCAGTGGCGTAGCTAGGGGCGGGCGGAGGGGGCGGTCCGCCCCGGGCGGCACATTTTTGGGGGCGGCATTATTGGCCACAAGGCTCAGTACAATTCGTGTGTAAGCAGCAGGGTTCGGAAAAATATCACTCGTGTGAAAAAAGTCAAATTCTCTGATTTTTAACCACAAATGCTTAAAAAATAATGTTCAGACTGTCCATCTGCATCAGACACAGCAGTTGAAATGTATGCGGCAATGACAAAAATAAACATAAACATTACACCGATAATAATTTCTAGGAAGATAAACAACAATTTACAATTTATAATTTCGTTTCGTTATTAATCCGAATGCGTTCTTGCTCTGCGCAGAAAACATCCCCACCTATCACTTGTACCCTACTTTGGTTCTGGTTTTCGTAGCGTAATTATATTAAACTAATAATTAGAGCACGGCTTATCAGTGCGTCTATACTTTATTCTTGTCTAGTTGATGCTTATAAATGTATATAAAAAGTTATTGCTGTTTCTTTATATATGAATAAATCTATGCAAAATGTATCTTAATTGTTCTCTATACGTCATTTTAATTTTCTATTTAAATAGTTTAACATATTCAGATATGTTGGAGGGCGGCAAATTGAAGCCCCGCCCCGAGCGGCACGAACTCGAGCTACGCCACTGAACAGCTGTTTTTATATAGCGCCATTCAGATCAAGGGGTGTTAAAATATGCGCTACAAAGCAACAAGGGCACTGCCATGAAAATGTGGCATCATGTTGCCATCTAGTCCCTAAGGGTCAAACAGTACTTTTAGTTCCAATTAATATTTTATTAGTAATTTTCTGCCTACGTGTAAAAATCCTTAAATAATTCAACTCAGTCATTTGTTTTTGTATTTTTTTTTAATTATTGTACTGCTGCCTTTTAAGAGCTGGCATCGCACACCAGCCTGCCAAGTGCACAGTGCTGGTAGGATTGGCTCCGGGTGCCAGCCAACCTAAACCTGGATTAGTGGGTTCAATTAGTGAATGGATGTTTTGTGGTTTGGAAAGGCGCTATACAGAAAAGATCTGAGTCTCGTCCGTTACGGGAGATGGACATCTGAAGCAGAACTCCGTTAGCAGCGGTGTTATTTTTTTCTATAATTTTTTATCAACCTGAGGGGTCCTGTATTTACCCAACCCTAGGGGGCTTCTACTACTGTGTATTCAAGCATATATAAACATGAGCGGCAGGAAAGGGGCTCAGAAAGAAATGGAAAAGAAAGTTAAAACTTCATCCGAACCTAGACAGGCATCAAGTCCAAGCTCAAGTTACGGCCTTTCAGAGACTGACCTGGAACAGGCATGTAAAAGCACAAATGTCCCGGGACCTGACGCTGCTGCATCATCTCCAGTCGAGAAAAGTGGGAGTGAATGTGCTAGTGATGCAGCAGGTCACGATAACTCGTCGAAGATCCATCGAAACCGAAAATGGCTGTGCCTTCCGCGTTGTCATCTACTCCTCGCGAGCCGGGAGGATCGACTCTGACTGGGCTGGACTGAAATGATGTGTCTGAGCTGAAGTGAATGATTGCCGCAAACCTGGCCACCGCTCAAGACATAAAGGAGCTCAAGAAAGACATAAAGAAAGAAAGAAAGAAATGATGTAAGAAAGGAAATAAATGGTATAAGGAAAGGAAAGGCACTGTATATAAAATGTATATAAGATTTTTTTTTTAAGTAAGACAATTTTATTAACTTTAGTTATAAATGCACTAAAAAGCAAAAAATAAAATAAAAAGAGTAATAATTCCAACTCTTAGCTTTTAATATCAGAGTGTCAGCATAGTATATGTATACCACATTTCAGACTGAATTTCTTGGGTGTCCCCTCAATTCTGACTTTCGTCTTTGCGTTTGGAGCTTTGCTAGTTTGCTAATTCGGAGTCTGCTATTTGCAGTGTGACGTGCGGCCTCAGCCATTACCCGGCCGGGACGCCAGCTGAACGGAACGACCCGGGGAGAGAACATCGATGAGGCACAACCTCCCCTGGGACGCTACAGGGCAGCCCACCTGGGCGGCTGTGGCGCTACAGATTCCTGCAGGGCATGCTGGGAAGTGGAGTTTAGCTCAGCTCTGCTGTGCTCCGTGGGGGACGCCAGGGGGAGCTGTAGAGACTTCCAGCACACCTGGGAGTGATTGCCGGTAACGCTAATGAGCCACCTGTAGCACTCCCAGGAGTAGAAATAAAAGGAGCCGCCTCACGTCATTCGGGGAGCCAGAGTCAGGAGGAGGAAGATGGAGTGGAGTAGAGAGAAAGAGAAGAAGAAGAAGAAAAGGACTGTGCTTTATGTACTGTGCTGTGGGGAGCAGAGCGAACGCTCCACAGCCGTAAATAAATTGTATGTGCTCAACTGGAACTTGGGTCTGCCTGTCTGTGTCGGGCTGTACGCGCCCCGGTGGTCCGCAGCAGTTTGACTACAATTTGTTTTGTCCACTTCCCTATCCGTTTAAATCTAAAATCTGTCCATTCCTCCTTAAGACAGAACCTCTAATCTGGACGTTGACATTTATGTTAGACATTTGACGTCTAATTGAGACATTTGCCATTTAAAGGTAATCTTTTACATTTCAGCTGGACATTTTGACATCTAAACTAGACATGTAATCTATGAGTTTTTATCGGTGCTATAAGCCGAATATTTGACATTTAAAATGCACATTTGACATTAAACATTTGCCATATAATCTGGTGTCACACACGAGCGCTTAAGGAGGCAGTCAACAAGCCCAGAGGTGAGTGAAATATTGCGAGACAAGGGGTCGATCCACAGTAACAACGCCTCTCTCTCAAAGACAAAAAGAAGAAATATAAAACACCATCAGTACTTCCGGGTCCCCAAGATGGCAACCGATCGTCACCTCCTTCTCTGACTCCCAAAGACGACGTCACTTCCGGCGCCCTCGTCACGACATCACTTCTGGTTCCACCCCGATGACGTCACTTCAGTCTGACAGCCGTGACGTAATCTCCTGCCAACTCACTTCCGTCCGCCATATTTGTCTGTATTAAAACGCCGTTCTTGCTTATGTACTTTGTCATTTGCCGTACAGTATTATGATCACGATTTCTGGTCTTTTTTTTTTTCATTATTGTCCTTTGGACATTATACGGGGACGGTCCCCAACTCTTTTTTGTTGTGTTGGAGTCTCATAATTCATCACACTGGATATTTAGCCTTTATGCTACACATCCGCCATTTCAGATATAAACTGGAGGATTGTCATTTACTTCGAACAGCCGCCACTGACGTAGGACGTTTGCCACATGTGAGTCAGCGAAGGGCTTCTGCTGAGGACAATTTCTAAAAAAAAAAAAAATGAAAAGAAGGTTTTGGCAAAATGCTGCATCTCCAATCTTCTTTTTTTTCAGAATTATCTTTGCTTTTTTCTATTTGCTGCATGAAGTTGATCAGAAGCCAAAAAGAAAAGACACCCACTTGAAGGAGGAGAGTGTTTTCACAGCCGGGACCCACTAAATGAAGGAGTTTGGCTTTTGAAGGACCACTGCATGCTTGCCACCGAAGTCCAGCTGATGGACCCTCTCCCACCCGGATGCCATCTGTGTATTTCGAGTCAATGCCACCTGCTAAAAGGCGCTACATAAGTTCCACCCCATCTTTTCTGAAATCCCCAGAGAGTCTCCTTCATCTTGAACATTTCTTGTCTTTTTCGGATTTTGGTCTTCTGCAGGATATTCACAGTTGATTCTTCTCATTTAAATTTAATGCCACCCTTTCAATAAACCGTCTCTTCAGGGGTATCACGTCAGAGAAGAACCTGATCATGAAAACGTCGCAGCTTAAAATGCCAACAGCCAAGAGAAACCCGTCTCCTCCTGAGGCTTGGGTGTTCATTACCACTTTTTAGTAATGCAGAACGCCAAGGGGCATCACCACTGGGCTATGAAGAAAACGTGCCAGGCCTTATGCCATCATGTGTGTTCACCTGTGGGTTTCAGAGGATTCTGGTTTTTGTTTTTTCTCACCAGTTTTCCATCCATTCATTTCTTCGCCCACTTGATCCATTACAGGGCCACAATGGCCAAAGCCAGCTGCAGCACCAGGGCACCAATGCGGAGCTGAGTGCCAGTCTGTCCCAGTTACATCAGTGCACGCTGATACCAGTAAGACGTGCCAGTAACTGTACCTCTGCCTCACACCTTTCTTAGAGGGTTTCTGACATACGTGTGGAATAAAACAGAAGAACAAATATTTTGAAAGTGGATTTGGAGGCTGCAGCACTTCTGATTCATACATGCAAACAGTCGACGCCCTGTGACAATAGGAAACGAACGGCGTGTGACAAGGGAGTCACCGCGGCCCCACGTGGCTGCATACTGTATGATGAACGCCATCAGAGCTACGTCAGCAGCGCAGCAGGGTGGGCTTCTTGAAGTCCACAGAACATTAAGGAGGCCCCCTGAGTCCGTACGTCACTTTGGAGTGCATGTGTGAGATTCGCCAAAACAAATGAAGAACATGTGAAAGTCGAGACGCAGCCGTGAGGAGCCGTTAGCACTAAAATGTAGGGAGCAGAGAAATGTGCAGCCAGCGGGAGCTGCAATGGGGAAAACCTGAAGCAGCCGCAGCCCAATATCCGATAACGTGCTGCCTGATGGGACTGCCGTCCGCACCACGGGTTCACGGGGACGGAGAGTTCAGCCGCAGTCTCTGCGCTTACTTTTTCTTTTTTTCCAGGCTGTCGTGGTACATAAAACACAAAACACCAGGCAGTTGAGCCTTTCTGTCTACGAGATCCAAAATGTCTGCGTTCCTTATTTGTGTTGCACCTCCAACTGAGCGCCCGTTTGTTCTCAGCTCTCCTGCACACAAAGCCTGGAATAGCGGGAGTGAACTGCTGGGTGTGTGAGATTACACAACCGGCAGTCACGGGGGGCACAGCGCGTCTCCACGTTATGAAGTCACGTAACACAACTGGGCTTTATACGGAAAAGAACTGACACACGACGTGCATTGTGCGGTTCATATGGCACGTTTGATTGGTTACATACGAGTTTGTTTG
>JANRMT010049261.1:570-14197 GCA_026402145.1 Polypterus bichir lapradei
ATTTTGTAATAATCTTGGGCCTAATTCACACAAGTGACATATACACAATACACACTAATGTCATGTCAGTGTGCATTGGGCAATAAGTAAACATGTAAAAGTTTGTAATTTTTCTGAAATATTTCATTAACACTTTGAGCCCCACGTGCGCCACCGATGGTCATTTTAAATGTAAAAATACATTGCCGGTGAAAACGTGGGCTCAAAGTGTTAAAAAAATCTGTACATACTTTCTCAATGAAACAGCATATCATAATCATAACGTACGTTTGTGTAGAACCACGAGTCCTGAGCCTTTGTGTAGTCCAAACAAATAGAATCAAACCAAACCAAACCAGCCTAGATTAGAAAGCCGGCTTATTTAATCGTTCTAAGCGACAGGCAGCTCTGCACACAGCGACAAACAGTCAATTCAGAGATCGCCGCAGCCCCGCTGTCTTTTGCCGCTTCTCTTGACTCGCAATCCCGTTGAGGAACGTACGCGTCTCACATGAAATCTATCGCCTTCGCGACGCAACTATGAAACATGCAAGTTGAACGTTGACTAAGGGACTACACACATTTAGAGTTTTGGTCGCGCGTAGTAAACACATGGTAAGCAATGGAACTGTTCATTTTAAAAATAACGTAACATGATTGTCAATATACAGTAATTGCTTTGTGAGTGTTGCTGTGATCAAGGATTCGATTATCATTATTTGTTTCAATCAGGGTCGTATTTGTACGATGTGTTGTGTTCAAGTTACATTCTGTGTTTGTCAGTCGTTGTAAAGATTAAATTCTGTAATTACAGCCACATTAGCTCCACAAATGAGACACACGGGTTTACCGGAAATGTCAGTAAACATATACTCAGCCTCCCATCGGTTTTTAAAGGCTCTATTTTCAGAATCAACTTTTCTCTTCGGCATCGTGTGGGCTAGCTTCGCAATAACTTGCAGCGTCATAAGCTAGACTTGATTAACGCGGTAAGTGTTCGGCAAGGCAGCTGAAGCGCTGCATTATGGGATCTGTAGTTTATTGTGTTACCAGCGCTTCATATACCCGGGCCATTAATAACAATAATACAGTATATAAAATGATCTCACGGGCCGGATATAATTACACGCCGGGCCGGATGTGGCCCGTGGGCCTTGAGTTTGACTCATATGGACTAAATAGAACTTGAAAAGAAATATTTTTTGGAATGTGATCACGCAAGTCAGTACATTGAGCCCGCGTGCTATTGTGGTTTTGCTTGTGTGCTTCAGTAATTTACCGTCCCCTCGCTCTTACTTTTTTACCGTTCATCTAATGAATACACCGAGTATGGCTTTACCAAAACAATCATTGATCGCGAATAAAGTATCCATTATTCATGAAGCTTCAATAGGTGAATAGGTGATCTGTCTTTATGCGTTAACCGCATGCGTTTTCATACGTCTCAAACTAAGGGGATGCGAGGTTAAAATAAATCGAGAAGTGCGCGTACATACTTAGTGCATCCCATCTCGGGAATCGAACCTCGGACGTGGGCGCTACAGGCGAGTGCTTTACTATCGCGCCACGGCGTGTGGTTTATCTATTTGAGCGTAGCAGTGTAATTCGGTTTTTGTTCAGCACTCTTTGGAACTGTTACTTTTTATCTGCGCACTGCGTCAGTTCACGTGAGCCGCTGAATATGGTTTTATATGTCACTCGCTCGCTTCTAATTGTTTCGCTGCCTTCTTAATTATATAATGCATGTTTTCTAAAGCGCGTTTTGTAGCTCTTCCTGATGCGTGATTACGTGAGAGGCGTGATGATGTCATACGAAATTCTGCCCCTCCAGCTGAACTCCATTACAGTAAATGGAGAAAAATAGCTTCTAGTTATGACCATTATGTGTAGAATTTCGAAATGAAACCTGCCCAACTTTTGTAAGTAAGCTGTAAGGAATGAGCTTGCCAAATTTCAGCCTGGAAGGAAGGAAGGAAGGAAGGAAGTAAGTGAGTAAGTGAGTAAGTGAGTAAGTGAGTGAGTGAGTGAGTGAGTGAGTGAGTGAGTGAGTGAGTGAGTGAGTGAGTGAGTGAGTGATTGATTTGCCTTTTATTAGTATAGATAATAACTGAAATCACCCAAATGGGCTGGATCAAAAGTTTACATGCCCTTGAATGTTGGGATTGATAATATACACACAAGCTGAAATACACAGGTTCAGATGAAGGGTTTCATTGTAGTCAGTGTCTGAGTATAAATAGTCAATTTAAATTCATGCAGAGCTGCACTGACTTTGCTGGGTTCCAAATCATGGAGAAAGGAAAAGAGCTATCAAAGGACCTGTGAGAAAAGTTTGTTGAATTGTATAAATCAGAAAAAGCTATATAAAAAGATATCCAGAGATCTGAAAATGCCCGTTAGAAGTTTGTTCACATTCTGATAAAAAGTGAAAGTTAATGGTTTTGGTGCATGGTCTGGTAGACCAGCCAAGATTTTAGTCACAACTGCCAGGATCATTTGTCGAGATGCCAAGAAAAACCCACATGTCACTTCAGCTGAAAAACAAGTTTCTCTTCAAAGAAGTGGTGTTGCTGTTTCAAGACGCACAATAAAGAGGTACTTGAATACCTCAAACTAAGATCAATGTTTTGCTATTGCCTCTTTTTCACTACTCTCTTTTCTTGTACTCTGTCTTTTCACTCAAAGTCTATCTTTGTCTGTATGTGGCCTTGTGTAAAGCTGCCTACAGGTCATGGTCGTTGCCATGATGCTCAATTTGAAAATGTGACCTCCTATTCCATTTTATTCTGAATAACATAAAAAATGAGATGATTTTAAAATGAACTTTCATCAAATATTATTTCAAAACATCCTCCTACAGCATTGGCTGTTAAGATTTGTTTCAGTCTTTTAGTCTTATTTTTTGTTACTTTTACAATTTATTTCTGAGTTTTTTTCACCTATTTGTGATTTTTACCCTAGTCCCTTTTCCTAGAATTATTTGTTTTGGGCTGACAGATGTTAAGGGATTTAAAGCAGCTGCTTCTTTATTTAGATAGCTGTGGGAATTAGCAATCATGACAGTATTCATTGGCACCCTTTTGTACTTTTCCTTTTTTCGCTAGCTGAGATTTTTTTACCTATTTCCTTTTGGATTGTTTTGGCTAAGACCTTTTTGCTCTTGATATATGGACACTGTTTTTAGAATTTTGGCTTTGTCATTAGTTTAACTGCCATCTTTCTTTTGTTTGCTTTTTGAAGTATTTAGGCTTGTATTGATTTTTAAAAATTTAGTTTATAAATTTAAATCTTTAAATGTTCTTTTTTGAAAATGTAAAAAAATTGAGTTTTGTATTTAAATTTTTTTGAGTTTTGGCTGCATTTTGAAAAACTAATTTAATAAATTAGATTATATCTCAAAAAAATAAGTTTACCACATGTGTATTTGATAGTTTTGGCCTTGCCAATCAAGATTCTAACATTAACACATTCTTTGAAAAATTCAAAATGATTACATTTCATATTTTTCCCCACAGAAATAAATTGGAAACCAAGAAGGTATCAGAGCTAATCAACGAAATTACTAGAATAGATTATGAACATGCCAGGTGTCCAAGTGAGATGCTTCATTGGGAAAAGCAGGCTCTGCATTCAGAGCTCATCCTCTTAACAACTAAAGAAACTGAACAACTCATACCTAAATCAAGGCATCATTATTATGAACATGGAGAGAAAGCTAATAACAATAATACATAATAAAGTCTGACCTCAACAAATCTACAAGCAAGAAGTTCGCAATGCAATCCCTGCAATCACCACCACAAACGGAGACAAAATCATTGACCATAAAAATATAATGCACACATTTAGAAACTACTACAAATCCTTATATTCTATTGAGATTAAAGAAGACAAGACACAATCTAACGCATATCTGGATGCATTATAGGTACCACAAATGGATACTCTTAGTGCAGAGGAATTGGATAAACTTTCGGCACTATCAGAATTACTAGATGCTATAAACTCACTTCAGAGTGGGAAAGCAGCAGGCCCTGATGTTCACCCTGCCAAATTTTATAAGAAATTCTCAACTCAGCTAGCTCCCCTTCTATTAGCAACATTTACAGAAGCTAGAGAAAATAAAATTCTACCTCAAACATTTTGCCAAGGATTAATTACCGTCTTTTGTAAACAAAATACTTATTAAAATGTGCTTCGTACAGACCAATCTCAGTTCTGAATAACGATGTTAATATACTCTCCAAAGTCCTAGCAAGAAGAATGGAGAACGTGGTGCCTTCGGTAATATCACTAGAACAAACTGGATTTATTAAAGGCAGACACTTGGCTTCCAATCTTCGATGCCTGTTTAATGTAATATATTCACCAACAAAGTCAAACACCCCGGAGATATTATTATCGCTGGATGCAGAAAAGGCATTTGACATGGTTGAATGGAACTGCCTTTTTATAACATTAGAGAAATTTGGGTTTGCACGAACATTTGTGCATGGATCAAATTACTGTATACCAATCCAGAAGCTTCAGTCTGTATTAACAACATTAATTCAAACTACTTTAAACTAGAATGTGGTACCAGACAAGGATGCCCCCTGTCACCACTGCTTTTTATAATCGCCATTGAGCCACTGGCAATTCACTGTCAAAATGCTATTGAGATAAAGGGGATTATCAGAGAAGGACTGGAACAGAAAGATTCTCTATATGCAGATGATATGGTACTGCATATATCAGACTCACAAAATACTGTGCCTGCAGTCCTAACAGCACTAACAGAATTTCAAAAGATTCATGGTCTCAGAATCAATTTGAATAAAAGTGTGCTCTTCCCGGTGAATTCTCAAGCATACAATATTAGATTGGACACCTTCCCTTTAATCATCACAGATCAGTTTAAATACCTAGGGGTAAACATCACAAGTAAACATAAAGCTCTTTATCAACAAAACTTTGCTGTCTGTACGGAAAAATGTAAGCAAGATTTGCATAGATGGTCAAATCTTCATCTCACTTTAGCTGGAAGAATTAACATTGTTAAGATGAATATCCTTCCTAAGCTTCTCTTTTTATTTCAAAACATTCCAATATACATCAATAGATGGGGTTTTTAAGAAATTAGATTCAACCATAACCTCATTTATTTGGAATTCAAAACATCCAAGTATTCAAAGCGTGGCCCTACAAAGACCTAAGGTGGAAGGCGGCATGCCTCTTTCTAACTTTCAATTTTATTACTGAGCAACAAACACACAAACTATAAAAACATGGACATGGACACAAATAGATGAACATACACAGGCTTGGTCTGCAATAGAAATAAAATCCTGCAGTACTTCTTTATATTCCTTGCTCTGCACCCCAATAAATACAAGATATCGCCAATATACTAACAACCTAATTGTGCTTCACTCAATCAGAATATGGAACCAACATAGGAAGTATTTTAATATAGATAAGCTTTTATCTGTGGCACCTCTGCATGAGAACTACCTTTTTCCACCCTCTCAAACATACAGTTTTTAATGCCTGGAAAACATTCAGGATTAAATTACTTGGAGATCTGTACATAGACAACGTCTTTGCATCCTACGAACAATTACATTTCAAATTTTACTTTCCAGCAAATCATTTCTTTCACTACCTTCAAATTCGAAACTTTGTTAAACAGAACCTGCCCAATTTTCTTCACCTCCCACCTACCTCTATGCCAGAAAAAATATTGCTCAGTCTTGAAGACTCAGACAGCATTTCCGTAATACATAAAACTATTTTAAAGTCCCTCCCCTTCAAAGGTCCCAGAGTACAGTGGGAAAAGGATTTCTCACTCAACATCTCAGAAAAGGAATGGAAGGTAGCAATGCACAGAATTCACTCGAGCTCCATATGCGCAAAGCATACAATTACTCAACTTAAAATTATGTATGGAGCACATCTCTCTTGTTTAAAATTGTCCAAAATGTTTCCCGGGCAAGATCCAACCTGCGAACGTTACAATCAAGTTCCCTCACTGGGCTTGGGCGTGTACAAATTAACATCATTTTGGACAAAAATTTTTAAATACCTCTCAGACAGCCTGGGGGTCACAATCCCTCCTAATCCACTAACAGCTGTATTTGGTGTACTCCCAGATGGGCTTAAAGTGGAGGAGGACAAACAAATTGTAATTGTCTTTACTACACTATATGAATGTAGACTTATCTTGCTCAACTGGAAGAATCGTAACTCACCCGTTTTAAGTCAGTGGATAACTGATGTTATATACTATCTAAAATTGGAAAGAAAATCAAATTCTCACTTAGAGGATCTGTACAAAACTTCTTCAAAACCTGGCGGAATCTGATAAATAACATTTTAGAATAAGCATTTAAATTGAGGAAGTGGATTAAATTGCTACTCTGCTGACCTTGCTCTCTTTCTTTTTCTCAAATCTGTTATGTTAAACTTGACTTGAATGTATGGAATGCAAATTCTTTAAACTTGAGTAAGAATTCAACGTCAATAAAGTTAATTAGCTAAGTAAAAATACAATTGAGAACCTGAGTACCCATATTGTAAGCTACATATTTCCCAAAAAGAAAAAAAAACAAACAATATATGTGAATATTAAAATTTTAGAAAATGAGAACAATTCTAAAAAGTACAGGCTATTCAGCTCAATAAGAATGTCAATCCTATTCACCTACTTTCTCCAAAATGACACCAAGTAGAGGTTTGAATGGCCGTAAAGTACTACTATCTAACACAATACTTAGAGAACTATACACCTGAAATAAGTTACCATGTTAAAAAAAATCTACCTATTAAAAGTCTCCATCTGTGTGCCCATATTCTTGTTAAAGAAATTATTTTAAAGTTAACAGCCAGGATCCATTTCAAAACTGTGACATGATTGAAATGTTTACATTTTAATCTCAATTTGCTTAAATTAAAAAAGTTCAGCTACCATAAACGTTCCTCAAACTTCACTGTGTCGGAGTCAGTCTAGTTGTTCTTCTCTATACTTTCTCTAGCACTTCTCTGTCTTTTGTGTTTCAGATGAGGCCTCACAAGTACACTACATAGCTTAATCATAATTGTCATTGACTTGCACTCCCCACATCGGACTATATAACCTAACATCATATTAGCCATCTTAACTGGTTCTGTACACTGTCTAGATGCAAAGAGTGAAGAGTCCACTACGACTCCAGTTTCAAACCTCTCACTGTACATTAAAATCTAATTTTTTACGTTCAGCATGCAATACTTTTCACTTGTTTAAATTAAATCTTATCTGCCAGAAGTCTGCCTAAGGGTGTATTTTGTCTAGCTCATTCTGCAATGATTAGGCTGATTCAACATTACCTGCATTTTAGTATATTTAAAAACTTCACCAGACTGTTACACATAAATGAGCTGGATAGAAATACAAGTATTAACAGTAGCAGTGGCCGCAACACTTATTCCTGAGGGACACCACTCTTAACATTACAAACATTTCCAAGCATCTTATCCTATTGTTTCAGTATTTAACTAGTATTCTACCCATCTTTACATTACAATTCTGACTTCTTAAAGTCTGGTCCCTAACCTTTTGCCTATCTCTTAAATAGGTAGATAATAGTAGGCATTGTGTAGAGTACGAATTTAAGTATGTCTAAGTGTTTACTTGCAGTATGTAATGTATTAAATTCTTTAATGTGTTTATTTTTGTATAGAGTATAATTAGTAATTTCATATTTAAATGTTTTTATTATGTGTATACTCTGTTGTGTTATTACTGCTCTACTACAGTGTGCTTTGCACACAAGTTTTTTCACTGACTTATACATTTGTGATAAATGATATAACAAAAAAACTGACTTGACATGACATATGTAGACTTTATCAAAAGCCTTCTGATAATCAAAACAAATAATAATATACTTGTTTTGCTCTCTTTTAAAATTCCAGCATACTAATAAAACAAAATCTCCCACATCTACAGTAAATACATGTTGACTGATTACTAAGAAACCTGTTCTTGCTATTTGATGCGCAGTCTTTCCTTAATAATTACTTGTATTAAATTACCCATAATACATGTTAAAATTACTGACCTATAGTTACTTGGATCAGCCTAATCACCTCTTTATGTGACTGAATAACATTTGCTAGTTTCCAGGCCTTAGGAATTTCCCCAGAGAATAATGACCTTGTAAAAGGATGTGTCAAGAATTGATGTATATACTCACCGGCCTCCTCAAGCTCCCTAGGAAATATGGTATTTGCTTTATTTCAGCTTTTAAACCTATGTAGTCATTGTCTCTCTATAATTTCCAAATCACTAAGTATATTTTTGATAGTACCTGTAAATGTTAGGATGTTATCGATATCTTCATATGTGTAAACTTAAAAAAACAGTTTTATAGGATGTAAAGTATTATGTATATCCAATTGTTTCTTTTTAACCAACCTAATAAGGGTTTTGTCATTTCTTTGTGCCCAAGCTTAAAGTATATACAATGGCCATTTCTATTTTACAAAATGAATCATTTTTCCTTCACCATTTCAACACAACCTTTGAGACCAGTTTTTATATATAAACACAAAACTGCACCAAAGTAATAATCATTTTTTTTTTTTTTTATAAAATTAATAAAATTACCGCTGGCAATGGACCAGTAGACCTGTGATCCCGGAACCTGAAGCAGAATTCGGAATGGGGTAACACGAGCATTGGAGTCCAAAACTGCATCCAAAGCACCAACCAAAAGACCTGTGCAAAAAAAGGCAATTACTAAGATATGTGAAACAAAAAAGGTTCTCTGATATTCATTAGTCATTCACATAAAAAAAAAACACTGAGAAATTTGTAACATGTACACAAATGCTGTAATGAAATATTATTTAGTAAGGTTAATCCACAGTATAGTTTACCTATAATATCATTATTATTCTACTGCTGGTAAAGGTCCATTGTGAGTAGAAAATAGGCAGCTGTGATAGAGCTGTTCTGAAGCCTCCACAGTATAAAAAGTCCATTTGCCATGCCAACATCACACCAGTTTGGCCGTTTGTTTCATGGCAATATTAATAAGTTTGTATCTGTGTTTGGTGTTTACCAGGAACTTGGTTATCATCATTCATTTGGATAAATCCTTTATTCACTGCTTATTCCAAAAACCTGATTATTTTGCATTTTTCTACATGTAACCTGTACATGATTTTTTTGGTATAAAAATGACCAGCAAACCAATCTTCATGTCATGATATGAACAAAACAATCATCAACCCTTCAGTTTTCTGAATACGCCTCCCACTCCATGGCTGTGAAAATCCTTCACAGCAACACTGAAGACTGTGCAGGAAGAAACAGTCCATCATAGAGAATGTTCATGCTCTCACCCATACCTTTACAGGACAGACAGAGTCACTCACAGTAGCATCAGACACTATTCAGTAATCTATCCTGGACAAGACATAGTCAATCACAATTAACATAAATGCTCTCACCCACACTCATCACACACCAATATAATGTATAGAATCTAACTGGCCTAAAATGTACATTTTTACAATGTGGGAAGACAGCAGAGAAACTTCTACACTGATATACAGCATCTACTGATACTTAATCAGACAACATGCAAGACAAAATGTGTGCAAAAACACAAACTGGAATGTTTACCAAGGCCTTAAAAGTTAAACAGGGATCTATTTTTGTTTAAGAAACATTCAAACGTTAGTCTTCAAATGATCAAGAAAGCCACAAAATTATGGCAAAACCTAACATAAGAAAAAGATTTGTACAGCTAAATAAGTACACGCTTGTCTGAAATCAACATTTAACAAAAAACAACAAAGAAAATAACACAAATAAATTTTTGACATGCACCATAATCATTAAAACTTAAAACTACTATCCACCTCCAAAACAACTGATAACATACTGTACATTAAAAGTTTAAAGAGCAGAAACTGATTTAAATGTTTTTTTTTTTGTTAAATTACTATCTACATACAGTATAGCTACATTTTTTTTCTTAGTTGCTAGCTGCCATATCCCATCCTTCAACAATTGTACTCTGCCAATAGTTCACTGGCCGTAAAGTCTATTACTCTGCACAAACTGTGTGATTACCTGTCAGCCTGATTTTATTAATGGTCTTTTACCAGAGAAAGCTATGGCTGGATGTTTTTTTAAGATGATGACTCTCTCTCAATATACAACTGTATTCTAGTTTGCACAAAATCTCAGTAAAGGCAACTGTTACTGACATACTAATGCATCTGTGTATGGTGCACAACAAAAAATTATATTCAAAGTCATGTAAATATTTTATGTAAATATTTTATCCATTTCCTTTTAACTCTAAACTGCACAAATTTATGTTATATAGATAGGTAAATGCCTAAAAATAAAAAAAATTGTGTACATGTCACTATTTGTTCACTTGCATGGGACAAGCAGGTGTAGAGAATAAGATGCCTAGTTCTGGTGAAAATGGCAAAAAAAAATAAAAAAATAAAAATAAAAACTCTGCAAACTGTATTAGTTGTAAAAAGATCACTTCCAGAAAAAATTAAATAAAATGCAGTCAGGCATGTACCCCAGGCATTTAAACTGAGTACCTGCCTCATCCCTCCACTCACTGGTCACGAGTCCAATCCAATAAGAGCTTATTCATTGGAAAACATTGTGTTTCACATGATATCAACAGTGCAAAGTTCACAAAGAGATGCATACAACTAAAGATTAAAAGATAAAGAAAAGCAAGTATAATTTTATCAGAAAGAGAATATGCCTTGGACTTCTGCATTTCCGAGATGCTTCAACAAACAAAAAGTCAGTTCACCAGCATAGTTTTACAGCCTGCAACTAAATAATTTTGAGGTAGCCCATTTATGGATATGAATATATATGTAATGATGGGGGGTAGACAGAAAATTCAAATGCTCATTCATTTCTGAGCAGGTACAGTTTCAGTTCACAAAAGCATTTTCCAGAAGTGACTTGTTTAACAGTATTATAGTAAAAATGCATGAGATTGGGATATTGTGAGCGCATAACTGGATGACTCCATATCTGGATTATGCGGCATGAGTAATATGAGGCTTTTTTCCATGGATGTTTTGATATTTGCCATTTTCCAATGTTAGAATATAAGTTTATTGTGACCATCAGAAATATTTTTATCTTTGTTCTGAATGAAATCATAAGATCAAAAATTTTTCTCACCCATCACTACAAAGTACATGGGGAAGTAACATATAAAAATATATAATTTTTGGATGGAGCATTCTGTTAAAGAAGCAGAATTAGTTTAAGACCTGCATGTATTCATTCTTTGTTTAGGTCATGACTTCCAATAAGTTTGACTTTCACCAAAATGAATTTAGAGAAATGTGTTAGAAATGCATTTTTAGTGATATGCACCATTTTGAATGATTTCCTTCCAAGTAGATGCAGTAGATAATCTAAAAGCAACCTTCCTCTTTGCACATGTCTCTTTACTGTCATTTCTATATTTTTAGATTTTTTTTTACACTAGAATTACCAGAGATTACGAAAAAAAACTTGTGATTCAGCCTACTTTAAATCCGTTCGCACCTCTCCGTCAGCATCTTTTGTTCTGTAAATGTGCCGATAAAGACAAGCAGCAAGCAGCCTGCTATCCCAGCCCCCCACTGCCGCAGAACATGCACAAAGTTCTCCCAGCTCATGTTTTGATTGATTATCTGGGAGTTAAGTGCTGGAGTTTAGAGTGGAAATAATAGATCGTTATTTGGAACACATGCATTTCATGTGTGTTCCATTTCTACAATATCTGTGTAAACACATTGTTAAAACAGAAACATTTTTCATATTTTAGTAGTAAATGACAAAATGTTAGCATAAACTATATAATGTGTGAAGCCTGAAGTCCAAAGATCAAATAAACACTTTCACAAAAGGTTCAAGGATAAGACAACAGCTTCCGTGGCGTAGCGGTAAGATTTGCTGACTTGTAATCAAGAGTACCCAGTTCGATCCCTACTGCCTCCTATATCTGCCATTTTCAGTAGTGAGCTGCTCTTATTGTTAATATTATATAGTACCTACATACATTTGGTGTGCATCTGTAACAGACAGTGTACTTTATAGGACTTGTAAAAGTTATGCTGATGGAGAGGTGCGATGGGATTTAAGGTGGGCCGGATCTACGAGTTTTTTCGTAGGCTCTGGTAATTCTAGTGTTAAAAAATAAAAATAAAACTTTGACACTGATAAAAAGTCAAAGAACCTGAATACTAGCATGATAACTTCATCACTAATTACTGTAAGCATACAGGAAATTAAAACATGCAAATTAACTGCATACTAAAAACCAAATTAACAAAAAATCTTCACATAATAAAATAGAAAAGAAATATCAGAACAGAATCACATCTTTAATTTAGTACTTTGCATGTTATCTATTTTTAGTGGAAAGGGGAAATAGAGTAGCAAGTGACTGAGTTTAGACAGTGGTTTAACAAACAATTCTTACAGTTTAATGCTCAGCATATCCCTGAATATTATACCATGAATTCCTACTTCTATATTTACAGAAAAGTGAGGGTGAAATTTGTAATGCAGCATCCCCGAGCATAAACAGGCAAACAATAAAAACATATATGTTAACATTTGGCAATCTATACTAATAAACGGCAAAGCCCTCACTCACTCACTCACTCACTCATCACTAATTCTCCAACTTCCCGTGTACGTAGAAGGCTGAAATTTGGCAGGCTTATTCCTTACAGCTTCCTTACAAAAGTTGGGCAGGTTTCATTTCGAAATTCTACGCGTAATGGTCATAACTGGAAGCTGTTTTTCTCCATTTACTGTAATGGAGATGAGCTTGAAACCCGTGGGGGCGGAGATTCGTCTGACATCATCACGCCTCCTACGTAATCACGCAGTACGTAGAAAACCAGGAAGAGGCCCAAAAAGCGCTTTAGAAAACATGCATTATATAATTGAGAAGGCAGCGAAACAATAAGAAGCGAGCGAGTGATATATACAACCATATTCATGAGTTCTGCTACTTCGGAAACAAAGCACAGTGTAAACCTACACTTTAAATTAAGTTCATAGACAGGCTGCCGCTGGCGTTTGTAATTTAGTGCCTGCCCATATAAGGCCGTCCGTCAGCGGCAATCCAATAGCAAACTGCCGCGGGTAAATATTCACGGGTGAAGGACTGTGCTTATGCAGAGGAAGATGACATGGTCAGGGTGGTGTTTGGCACAAACTCAGCGAAACTGCGAGAGAAAGTTTTAAGTACCGGGACTTCGGTAGCATTAGATACAGCCATGGACATAGCACGACATGGCAACAGCACAGCTGGGAAGCTTCGATGCATGTACACCGAGCGGCTCACGTGAACTGACGCAGTGCACAGACAAAAAGCAAGAGTTCCGAAGAGCGCTGAACAAAAACCGAATTACACAATTGAAAAGGCAGCAAAAAAATATGAAGCGTCTGATACATACAAGATAAGTATGTAATAAGTGCAGCTACTGCAGAAACAAAGCACACGGTGGAAAAAGTGAATGTCCCGCTAAAGGAAGACAGTGTTAAAAAAAAAAAAAACCCATGCATGCAGTGTGTCAGGTCTCAGATAAAGAAGAAGATGAGCTGTTTATTGATGCAGTAAGA
>JANRMT010049271.1:0-10446 GCA_026402145.1 Polypterus bichir lapradei
TAGTAAACACATGGTAAGCAATGGAACCGTTCAGACAGAGCGTGCGATGAGCCGGCAACCATCAAAGGCTTTTGCGCCCGCTCGCGCGAGCAAATCGCTATGTATGTGGAGTCCCTAATAGGCATCAGCGCATCGACTACAATACACGCTACACGCAACTTTGTCAAACTTTGCTCACTGCAAATGCCGCCGCTGCTATAGTCGTCGGCCGCCCTCAGACTTTAAAATTCAAAGGCGGACAGTCGCCGGTCGCAGCGTCGCCGGCTGCTGCACGTCTCCTCAACGGCCGCCTTTGAGTTTGGCCGCCCACGTGCGGGGCACGTTTTTGCCCGTCGCCAGGATCGGCCCTGATCGCACACATAAATTTGCCCCAAATCGCAAATGTGTTTTTTTAATTTAAAAGGGTTTTAGTGGGCGACAGAATCAAATAATAGACATGGACATGAATATTGTAAACTCAAGCTCTTTTAATTTCTGAAAAAAAAAAATGCTTTTAAACTGCATTTGAATTCAAAACAGAAACAAAAATATCATCCCTGGTTAAAATTGGGCAGACTTAAAAATAAAGTGGTAGTTTAAGTACTTTAAGTACATTTTCAGAATGGTATTGTCTTTAAATAATAATAACCAAAATTTCAACATAAAGTGCAGTTTTTCTTCTTAAAAAAATAAGTCAGAAACATAAAAGGTAATTTGACCAACTTAATCTTTAAACTCTGAGTAACCTTAGTCAAATTATTTTGTACATTAGGCTAAAACAGTGTGATCATTGAACATTTTGTAATTAGATGTAATTAGAATTACTAACGGTCACTGAAGTCCAATGATCCCCAGTAAGAGCCACAAAGTCCGCTTTCTGTAATGCATCTAATTTTGCTTGCTTTTCACTGTGCACAAAACCATGCTTTTATCAAGGCTTCGCTCAGGTAGTTTTTTGAAATTAAATTTTCCTCCGATCAGTCGTAGGAACGCGCTTCATCCGACTGTAACATTTGTGTAGCTGTGATGTGTGCATCAGTGTAATCGATGTACCAGGAAATCATGCATTGACAAAAGTTCCCCTTTGCTTGGAATTGAAAGTGTGATTAAATGCGTTATTTTTTGTTATGGAGTACATGCATCGAAGCTTCTCAGCTGTGCTTGTGCTAAGAATAGGAAATATTTTAAAAATAACGTAACATGATTCTGCGTTAACCGCATATTTTGTCATACGTCTCAAACCAAGGAGATGCGAGGTTAAAATGAAACGAGAAGCGCGCGTACATACTCAGTACATCCACTCTCGGGAATCGAACCTCGGACGTAGGCGATAGAGGCAAAGCCTCTACAATTGCGCCACGGTGTGTGGCTTATCTACATTATTTGAGAGTATGTAGATCGAGGTATATATATATATTCGCAGCGGAGACGTAGTGTGTTAAGGAAGCTATGAAAAAGAAAAGGGAACATTTTAGAAATAACGTAACATGATTGTCAATATACAGTAATTTTTTGTGAGTGTTATTGAGTGTTGCTGTGATCAAGGATTCGATTATCATTATTTGTTTCAATCAGGGTCGTATTTGTACGATGTGTTGTGTTCAAGTTACATTCTGTGTTTGTCAGTCGTTGTAAAGATTAAATTCTGTAATTACAGCCACATTAGCTCCACAAATGAGACACACGGGTTTACCGGCAATGTCAGTAAACATATACTCAGCATCCCATCGGTTTTTAAAGGCTCTATTTTCAGAATCAACTTTTCTCTTCGGCATTGTGTGGGCTAGCTTCGCAATAACTTGCACCATCATAAGCTAGACTTGATTAACGCGGTAAGTGTTCGGCAAGGCAGCTGAAGCGCTGCATTATGGGATCTGTAGTTTATTGTGTTACCAGCGCTTCATATACCCGGGCCATTAATAACCATAATACAGTATATAAAATGATCTCACGGGCCGGATATAATTACACGCCGGGCCAGATGTGGCCTGCGGGCCTTGAGTTTGACACATATGGACTAAATAGAACTTGAAAAGATATATTTTTTTGTACATCGAGCCCGCGTGCTATTGTGGTTTTGCCTGCGTGTCTCAATAAGTCATCCTCCCCTCGCTCTTACTTTTTTACCATTCATCTAATGAATACACTGAGTATGGCTTTACCAAAACAATCATTGATGGCGAATAAAGTATCCATTATTTGAGTATGTAGATCGGGGTATATATATACATATATATATACACCCGCGTATCGCAGCGGAGACGTAGTGTGTTAAAGAAGCTATGAAAAAGAAAAGGGAACATTTTAAAAATAACGTAACATGACTGTCAATATACAGTAATTGTTTTGTGAGTTTTACTGAGTGTTGCTGTCATCAAGGATTTGATTATCATTATTTCTTTCAATCAGGTTCGTATTTGTAGGATGTGTTGTGTTCAAGTTACATTCCGTGTTTGTCAATCGTTGTAAAGGAGACAGGTTTCATTCATCGATTCGTTTCTTACTGCATCAATAAACAGCTCGTCTTCTTCTTTATCTGAGACCTGACACACTGCATGCACGGGTTTTTTTTTTTTTTTTACACTGTCTTCCTTTAGCGGGACATTGACTTTTTCCACCGTGTGCTTTGTTTCCGCAGTAGCTGCATTTATGAATATGCTTGTATGTATCACATGCTTCATATTTTTTTGCTGCCTTTTCAATTGTGTAATTCGGTTTTTGTTCAGCGCTCTTCGGAACTGTTGCTTTTTGTCTGTGCACTGCGTCAGTTCACGTGAGCCGCTCGGTGTACATGCATCGAAGTTTCCCAGCTGTGCTGCTGCCATGTCGTGCTATGTCCATGGCTGTATTTAATGTTACCGAAGTCCCGGCACTTAAAACTTTCTCTTGCAGTTTCGCTGAGTTTGTGCCAAACACCACCCTGACCATCTCATCTTCCTCTGCATAAGCACAGTCCTTCACCCGTGAATATTTACCCGTGGCAGTTTGCTATTGGATTGCCGCTGACGGACGGCCTTATATGGGCAGGCACTAAATTACAAACGCCAGCGGCAGCCTGTCTATGAACTTAATTTAAAGTTTAGGTTTACATCGTGCTTTGTTTCCGAAGTAGCAGAACTCATGAATATGGTTGTATATGTCACTCGCTCGCTTCTTATTGTTTCGCTGCCTTCTCAATTATATAATGCATGTTTTCTTCAGCGCTTTTTGGGCCTCTTCCTGGTTTTCTACGTACTGCGTGATTACGTGGGAGGCGTGATGATGTCACTCCGCCCCCATGGGTTTCAAGCTCATCTCCATTACAGTAAATGGAGAAAAACAGCTTCCAGTTATGACCATTACGTGTAGAATTTCGAAATGAAACCTGCCCAACTTTTGTAAGGAAGCTGTAAGGAATAAGCCTGCCAAATTTCCGCCTTCTACCTACACGGGAAGTTGGAGAATTAGTGATGAGTGAGTGAGTGAGTGAGTGAGTGAGTGAGTGAGTGAGTGAGTGAGTGAGTGAGTGAGTGAGTCAGTCAGTCAGTCAGTGAGTGAGTGAGTGAGTGAGGGCTTTGCCGTTTATACACACATATATACACACACACACGCCTAAATACATAAAAGTAAAACATATAATCTTAAACAACACCAAAAAGTCTTTCCTTGCCATTGTTAATGTCCATTCAGGTCTTACCTTTCTGCTTCCTGAGTGACCAGTGCTCTCTCCAGAGCTATCTTGCCAGGTCCTGGGGGCAATCCACTGGCTGATAATACAAGAGATGAAGGGAGTGCGACACTGGGACCTGAGCTATCAATACTGTCAGGAGTAACCAGAGCAGGACCTTTCCGAAGTTCACCACAACCTCGCATCCTAGCACTTTGTAAGAAGCCAAATAAAACATATTAGCATGTCTAAAGTAAAATTAAAAAAATGTAACATAAAAAAAAAACTATATCACATCTGTAAAGAAAAAAAAAAAAAAGGACGGGCTTATTTAGATGAAGCTCTGATCCAAAAATTAAAAATGATAACAACATAATAGTTAACAGAGATATTCCACAGCTACAGAAATCAGGGTTTGAAACTGAGTTGTCACCTTCAATGTGAAGTTTGCATATTCTCTGTATATTTGGCATTTGGTACATTGTTTTAGTATGTGCATGAGTTATCTTTGGTTAATCTTGGGTTTCCATTTTTCTTTCTACATTTCAAAGACATGCATGTTACATTTCTTAGAAAATGCTTTCTGTATTAGTTAGTGCGTGTATACGAGTGAGAGAGTGCGCCCTGCGAAGGATCTGAACTCAATCAAAACTTTATTTCTGCCTTAGGTCTGATGTCACTGAGATAGACACCAGCTACTCATACAGTATTTAATACAAAGGATTCAGATAAGGAAACAATGAATGAATGTTTGAAAAGTAGGGAGGCAGAATTTCCATACTGCAAGTCTAACAGAGCTTTGCTCATAACTGGTATGTGTTAATTTATTTTGAAGATTGTCTGAATGTTGTCCTATAGCATAATGCAGTAATATGACAGTAATATCAGGTAGTTGTCAATAAGAACATGTAGACTGAAAATAAAGGAAACATTCTGTCTATGTGTAATAGGAGAGAGTAAATAATAATAAATTACAGTTATACTTTCCTCCTGAAAAGTCATTATAAAAGGAAATAAAAATAATCACTTGAAATATTAATATAAATAATGAGAGCAATACTACAGCATTACTAAACCATCAACCAAATTAGTACACTAAAATGGATATTGAGAATCCTTCCATTAGAAAAATGTAACAATGACGTGTCTAAATCTGAACTTACAACAGTTTTCATAAAAATAAAACTCATCATAATGAAGAACATGCTGCTTCACCTTTAAGTTCTCTGATGGGTAGATTTGAAATATAATTTGAATAATGTAAAATTTGTCCATTGGTTTCACTAAGTGTATTTTTTACCAATTATCTTCTTGAGTTGTTTTTATAAATGTCTCACTACAAACTCAGAGGTGCTATGTAAAAAACCTATAGTTTATCTAATGTTACCTTTTTTTGTGTTTCAAACAAGCAAAAATGAAGTATAGTTTAAAAGTAAGCATAGTAATTTAAGTCTCAGAATGCACATCGATCCACAATTTGTGAATGTAATGAAAGGCTAAAATCTTAAAATTTAAAGTATATTAGTATACAATTAATTTGTCTACTATCAGCTTTTCAACGGTTTCAACTGTGGAACATGTTTTTGCTGTATGGACATTTCGTGATTCTATTCCAAGTGTCCAACTATAGGCCACTGCCTTACACTAAAATGGGAAGCTAAACAACTGGACTGAAATGTGCAAACTGCTTTTTAATAATTGAATAAAGTATTATGTAAATAAAAATTCAGAAACGACATAGTTAAAAACTAAAGACAGTACACTGAATGAGGTCAAGTCTGACAACCTAAATATCAAATCAGACCCCAATAATACAAGCATGCACAAATTCAAAATTTTTAACATCAGACATTTTGAAAAAATGACACAGATACAGTGCATCCGGAAGGTATTCACAGAGCATCACTTTTTCCACATTTTGTTATGTTACAGCCTTATTCCAGAATGGAATAAATTCATTTTTTTCCTCAGAATTCTACACACAACACCCCATAATGACAATGTGAAAAAAGTTTACTTGAGGTTTTTGCAAATTTATTAAAAATAAAAAAACTGAGAAATCACAAGTACATAAGTATTCACAGCCTTTGCTCAATACTTTGTCGATGCACCTTTGGCAGCAATTACAGCCTCAAGTCTTTTTGAATATGATGCCACAAGCTTGGCACACCTATCCTTAGCCAGTTTTGCCCATTCCTCTTTGCAGCACCTCTCATGCTCCATCAGGTTGGATGGGAAGCGTCGGTGCACAGCCATTTTAAGATCTCTTCAGAGATGTTCAATCGGATTAAAGTCTGGGCTTTGGCTGGGTCACTCAAGGACATTCACAGAGTTGTCCTGAAGCCACTCCTTTGATATCCTGGCTGTGTGCTTAGAGTTGTTGTCCTGCTGAAAGATGAACTAGTCCCCAGTCTCGGGTCAAGAGCACTCTGGAGCACGTTTTCATCCAGGATTTCTCTGTATATTGCTGCAGTCATCGTTCCCTTTATCCTGACTAGTCTCCCAGTTCCTGCCGCTGAAAAACATCCCCACAGCATGATGCTGCCACCACCATGCTTCACTGAAGGGATGGTATTGGCCTGGTGATGAGCGGTGCCTGGTTTCCTCCAAACGTGACGCCTGGCATTCACACCAAAGAGTTCAATCTTTGTCTCATCAGACCAGAGAATTTTGTTTCTCATGGTCCGAGAGTCCTTCAGGTGCCTTTTGGCAAACTCCAGGAAGGCTGCCATGTGCCTTTTACTAAGGAGTGGCTTCCGTCTGGCCACTCTACCATACAGGCCTGATTGGTGGATTGCTGCAGAGATGGTTGTCCTTCTGGAAGGTTCTCCTCTCTCCATAGAGGACCTCTGACAGAGTGACCATCAGGTTCACCTCCCTGACTAAGGCCCTTCTCCCCCGATCGCTCAGTTTAGATGGCCGGCCAGCTCTAGGAAGAGTCCTGGTGGTTTCGAAGTTCTTCCACTTACAGATGATGGAGGCCACTGTGCTCATTGGGACCTTCAAAGCAACAGAAATTTTTCTGTAATCTTCCCCAGATTTGTGCCTTGAGACAATCCTGTCTCGGAGGTCTACAAACAATTCCTTTAACTTAATGCTTGGTTTGTGTTTTGACATGAACTGTCAACTGTGGGACCTTATATAGACAGGTGTGTGCCTTTCCAAATCATGTCCAATCAAATGAATTTACCACAGGTGGACTCCAATTAAGCTGCAGAAACATCTCAAGGATGATCAGGGGAAACAGGATGCACCTGAGCTCAATTTTGAGCTTCATGGCAAAGGCTGTGAATACTTATGTACATGTGATTTTTTTATTTTTAATAAATTTGCAAAAACCTCAAGTAAACTTTTTTCACGTTGTCATTATGGGGTGTCGTGTGTAGAATTCTGAGGAAAAAAATGAATTTAATCCATTTTGGAATAAGGCTGTAACATAACAAAATGTGGAAAAAGTGATGCGCTGTGAATACTGAATACTTTCCAGATACAATGTAAATAAAGTGCATCCATCGTTACTTCACACCAAACCATTCCTTTTTAAAAAAAGTACTGCAAACTGTACATACATTCTCAGGCTTATGTAATTTATTCTAAAGTTGCTGAATGCTGGAGGACATCTTAGCAGCTCTGGTTCTAAGGTAGAAAATAACTTGTAACAATGCATCAAACCTACTGCAGGGTATCATCATGCATACCCACATAGGTTTTGATTAATCATTAATGTAACTTCAGAGATGGGGATGGATATTCAAACTCCACACTGATGAATACCAGATGATGAGATCACAAAGCATGGACAGCCACTACTGTGCCACTGTAAAATATTCTACTGAATAATTAAGATCTGCACATGAATTGTGATAATAGGAATTTAACAGAGTAAAAGTTTCCATCTTTAGTTTAGTTTTTATTCAAGCAACTTAAACGCCCAAAAATCTACTGCATTTCTCTACTCCCCAAGATCTTGGTTATCAAAGACACATGTTGGTACTCCTAGAATGAATTTATTCAGATGCAGCCCACTCTTTGTATTACTTTTGTGGATAGTCAAAAAGAGCTAAACTAATTGGTGATTCTAAAACTGATATGTCCAATACTCAATTCTTTATATAAGGTTATATTTTCATATGTAAAACACTATTTGCTGTTAGCTTCTTAGAATTTAAAGGGTGACACTGCATAAAATAGTAGTTTGAGTATAGAAAAATCACTTCTCAGTAGGCTAACCTGGTTTGTGTGGAGTCTGGTCGTCCATCCCCCTCTGCCCTAGAAGGAGGTGGAGCACTGACTGCTGTAGCACTAGAGGTATCGGCTTTTGCCACAGTGATTTCTTGAGCCTCAGAGGCATCTTCTCCACAGTGTGGGCAGAAAAGGAGCCCACCAAGTTGGGACACACAGGTGCGGTGAAACCGATGGGTAATGCGGTAGTCTGGATGACACTCTAAGAAAGTTCCCTGTTAAAAAAATTAAATAAAAATACTTTAACACCTTTTCATTGCTTAGAATTTTTAACATTTTTACTTTGTATTAGATTTTCAGCAAGTAAAAGAAGTAGGTATTGCCAAGTAACTCAACTCTAGTACTTGCTGTCCTAGAATTATTGCTTTATACTTTTAATATGAGGCCACTGACATTTAAGTCCTGTATCAGCTCCCTGACTTTAAACAATATTATAAAACATGATAAAAACCTTGTAAGGCAATTCATTTGAAGCCATTGCAAATAAAAGCAAATAATTGCACCTAGGGCTAAATTAAATGGAGGAATAAATGTGAAATAAAGAAAGTGGTGATGAACAACACACAGCTTAAACTCTTGAGTGAAGCCAATACAAATTCACACACACAGAATATCACATTCTGATTTGGATACATTATAAAAAAAGTGTGTACATCAACAGAATGGAAGAATAATGTCACATTCTGGCAATATTATACTTACAGAAGTACAGAAGTAGCCACAGCCTGGACAGCAATGATGTTTGACCATTCTTGCCCGGTGTTGCTCACAGAGAACCATCAGGGCAACTCGGCTAGAAGGACGCATTGTTTCTCTTTTCACAATAGTGTTATTGCAACCACTCAGCTACAGACGAAATAAAAAACAAATTTTCTGAATTTACTAGTAAACTATTGTCTCATCACCCCCACCAACCACAAGCATGGTTTATTTCAGAAAATATAAATTTGCACAATACAGATGGAGTGGTGGCTCTCAGGCTAGGGATGTGTGCTGGCAATCGGAAGGTTGCTAGTTCAAAACCCGTAAACATCACAAATGACTCTACTTTGAGCAAGGCCCTTAACCTGCAATTGCTTCATCTTGGGTATGACGTTAATCTGCATCCAGTCCTGCAAGCAGGTCCTCCAGCTTTTGGGAAAAAAACAGGTTGGTGGCAGGACTGGTACTCCAGCCACCGCAAAAAAACCCAAAAAACTCACTGTTACAGTGTGGTGCTGAGATGACACCCGCTGCACTCCAGCACCAATCCAGGTGCTTTGTCGTGTGGTGGGTGTGGCAACGTGCTCTCAGTCCATGCCCCCAACCTCTCTCAAGTCAGAAAGTAAGCATAATGGACTGACCTCACCATCAATGCTTTCTGTTGCCATGCATTTGTTCTTGGCCATTTCACTGATACGGTCAATCTTAGGAGCTTCCATTCGGCAGCTGCAAAGAGGCAGTTCCTCCAGTTTGTCTGTTTCCATTGAACTGGCATCATTGGACACGCCTGTCAAAAAAAAAAAAAAAAATGCCAAACCAGATGAGTTTACCAAATGAGGTCCCAGCAGTAACTACTGGAAGAGAAACAGTAAACTAGTAAAGAATCCATTTTCAATATATGTTACAAATGTAGAACAGGCAAAAAAAAAGTCTAAGGCAGTGGTCACTCCTGGGGTTCCCATTAAGCTGTAGGTTTTTGTTTCAATTATTTTCTGCTATGGGACTCTTAGCAAAAGCAAGCTGTTATTTCCCGATTTCAGGTTAATGCAGAAAATGCAGAAATCAATACACTAAGTTTAGTACATTTTTATTATAATGCACAGCACATTAATGTAAGCTACATGAGGATCATTTTGTTTGTTTTTTTGGTTTTTAAGACTTTCATCATCATGGTTTTAATTTTTTTTTTTTTTCTGGTGTTCAGGTTATTTAATGTATTATTTACTACTGAGGACCTTAGTGTATCTGATGCTAAAATAATTGTAGCCTTTCAGGAATTGTCTGTTGGGGTGTGTAATTTTCTTATTGTTGTCATTATTAGGATGCAATTAAGGGACCAAACTACACAGAAAAAGGTCAGATTATTAGGAAAACAACAAACAAACAAAAAAGGGTGAGATTTAAAGCTATATCAAAAATACAAAATATTTGTAAATGATTTATAAATGAAAAAGAAAAAAAAAAAATCACACTGCTATGCTTTTATTAATGTAGTATAAGACAGAAGACAAAAAATACCATCTCGTTGAATTAGAGGTAAAATGACTTGCTGATTGTAAAACTGGTTGGAACAAAAAGTTATAGCCCATTGTGTTTCCCAAGACTGAATCTAAGAAGCAATGGACAAAAAATCTATTACATATAAAACCTACAGCCCTGTATACAGTGGTGTGAAAAACTATTTGCCCCCTTCCTGATTTCTGGTTCTTTTGCATGTTTGTCACACAAAATGTTTCTGATCATCAAACACATTTAACCATTAGTCAAATATAACACAAGTAAACACAAAATGCAGTTTTTAAATGATGGTTTTTATTATTTAGGGAGAAAAAAAAATCCAAACCTACATGGCCCTGTGTGAAAAAGTAATTGCCCCC
>JANRMT010049292.1:14423-24474 GCA_026402145.1 Polypterus bichir lapradei
GCGTGATGATGTCATACGAAACTCCGCCCCTCCAGCTGAACTCCATTACAGTAAATGGAGAAAAACAACTTCCAGTTATGACCATTATGCGTAGAATTTGGAAATGAAACCTGCCCAACTTTTGTAAGGAAGCTGTAAGGAATGAGCCTGCCAAATTTCAGCCTTCTACCTACACGGGAAGTTGGAGAATTAGTGATGAGTCAGTGAGTGAGTGAGTGAGTGAGTGAGTGAGTGATGGCTTTGCCGTTTATTAGTATAGATTTTGTTATTTTACTTTTCATCTATACTAATAAAAGGCAAAGCCCTCACTGACTGACTGACTGACTGACTGACTGACTGACTCACTCACTCACTCACTCACTCACTCACTCACTCACTCACTCACTGACTCATCACTAACTCTCCAACTTCCCGTGTAGGTAGAAGGCTGAAATTTGGCTGGCTCATTCCTTACAGCTTACTTACAAAAGTAGAAGAAATTTTACGCGTAATGGTCATAACTGGAAGGTATTTTTCTCCATTTACTGTAATGGAGTTGAGCTTGAAAGCCGTGGGGGCGGAGTTTCGTGTGATATCATCACGCCGCCCATGTAATCACGTGAACTGACTGTCAACGCACTATGTAGAAAACCAGGAAGAGCCCCAAAATGCGCTGAAGAAAACATGCATTATATAATTGAGAAGGCAGCGAAACAATAAGAAGCGAGCGAATGACATATACTACCATATTCATCAGTGCAGCTACTTCGGAAACAAAGCAAGGTGTAAACCTAAACTTTAAATTAAGTTAATAGACAGGCTGCCGCTGGCGTTTTTCATGCCCACGGGTAATGCGGGATACAAGTTTAATGAGAGGACGCAGGATATAAACGAGAGTTTTGATCACTTTGTAACTGAGTTAAAATTGCAGGTGAAGGGGTGTGCTTATGCAAATTCCGAGAGACTGTGTTTGTGGGGGATTGTCAGTTAAGGCGGGTGGAGGAGTCACGTCATCATATCCCCTCCCATTTACCTCATTTCGCTCTGAGCTGAGCTCCGCGGCTAACGCCGTCTTCCGAAGTAAGTTCGTCACACTGCCACCTAAAGTCAAAACTTAAATATATAAAGTCAGCGTCGGAATATATAAACTCAGCGCTGGAATATATAAAGTCAAATCTTGAATATATAAAGTCAGCGTCGGAATATATTGTCACGCTTGGGTCACAGATTTGCACAGAGACACAGGAGGTCGTAGAAACAAGAAGGATTTTTATTCAAACACTGCAAACACATGAGCTTAAACGTGCTCCATGACAAGTCAGAGATGACAGTTCCGCTAGGAGCAGAGAGAGAGAGCGATAAAAGCAAGCAAGCAATCAATTTTCAACTGACAGGCGCTGCACAAGGCTTTTCGAGGTTTGCATTACGCGTTATAGCGCAAGTGAGAAAGTAAGGAGCAATGTGAGGGTAGTCTGTGTTTCAGGGGTTGTGGTTTTCGGAAACAAAGCAAGGTGTAAACCTAAACTTTAAATTAAGTTAATAGACAGGCTGCCGCTGGCGTTTTTCATGCCCACGTGTAATGCGGGATACAAGTTTAATGAGAGGACGCAGGATATAAACGAGAGTTTTGATCACTTTGTAACTAAGTTAAAATTGCAGGTGAAGGGGTGTGCTTATGCAAATTCCGAGAGACTGTGTTTGTGGGGGATTGACAGTTAAGGCGGGTGGAGGAGCAACGTCATCATATCCCCTCCCATTTACCTCATTTCTCTCTGAGCTGAGCTCCGCGGCTAACGCCGTCTTCCGAAGCAACTTCGTCACACTGCCACCTAAAGTCAAAACTTAAATATATAAAGTCAGTGTCGGAATATATAAACTCAGCACTGGAATATATAAAGTCAAATCTTGAATATATAAAGTCAGCGTCGGAATATATTGTCACGCTTGGGTCACAGATTTGCACAGAGACACAGGAGGTCGTAGAAACAAGAAGGATTTCTATTTAAACACTGCAAACACATGAGCTTAAACGTGCTCCATGACAAGTCAGAGATGACAGTTCTGCTAGGAGCAGAGAGAGAGAGATCGATAAAAGCAAGCAAACAATCAATTTTCAACTGACAGGCACTGCACAAGGCTTTTAAGTTAGCGGAGTATCGCGCGAGGTTTGCATTACGTGTTATAGCGCAAGTGAGAAAATAAGGAGCAATGTGAGGGTAGTCTGTGTTTCAGGGGTTGTGGTTTTCCCAGAGGCGTCTGTATCTTCTTGGGGTGCGATCAGCCCTCCAGCTTACACCCTCCCCCTCAGCTTTATTCACATTTCCGTGAATCAAGCGGCTTTCTGTACCAGGTTCATTTAGTCTTGATAATACGTCTGCATTGACGTGTTCAGAACCTGGTCGATGTTTTACTGTGAAACGGTAAAAGTTGTAAGCCCAGAAACCATCTCATGAGGCGAGAGTTTGTATCTTTCTGTCGGTATGACCATTGAAGTGGAGCATGATCAGTTACCAAAGTGAAGTTTCGTCCCCACACGTAATAGCGAAGCCCTCCAGCTCACAATATAAAGTAAGCGCTGGAATATATAAAGTCAAAACTTCAATATATAAAGTCATCGTCGGAATATACAAAGTCAGTGCTGCAATATCCATCCATTTCCCAACCCGTTGAATCCGACCACAGGGTCACGGGGGTCTGCTGGAGCCAATCCCAGCCAACACTGGGTGCAAGGCAGGAACCAATCCTGGGCAGGGCAAATGCATCATTTTCAAAACATTAACCGAACAGTGTTTTTTTAATTTATTTTTCTGAATATGTTTTTGTTAACTTACTTCAGTTCAGAGTCGTTTCAATCAATATATTTTGACTTTGAGTTTATATATTCAGGAATGAGTTTATATACTCCGATGTTGACTTTATATAATCAGGAATTACTTTATAAATTCCGACGCTGACTTTATATATTCAGGTTTTCACTTTAAATATTCCAGCGCTGACTTTATATATTCTGACGCTGACTTTATATATTCAAGTTTTGAATTTATATATTCCAGCGATGACTTTATATATTCAAGTTTTGACTTTATATATTCCAGCGGTGACTTTATTTATTCAAGTTTTGACTTTATATATTTAGAAAAAAGTTTTGACTTTATATATACCGACGCTGACTTTATGTATTCAAGTTTTGACTTTATATATTCCGACAGTGACTTTATATATTCGGGAATGACTTTATATATTCAAGTTTTGACTTTATATATTCTGACGCCGACTTTATATATTCAGAAAATCAATGTATTTGCCTGTTTCGCACCCCATAGTATATGTGTGTGTGTATATATGTACACATGTATGTATGTATGTATATATATATATATATATATATATATATGCCAGCAGCACTCATGACAATGACAAAACAATTACGTTGTCAATCATGTTACGTTATTATTAAAATGTTTCCTTTTCTTTTTACTTCTCTGCTGCCAAGCGTGGGTGTTTTGCTATATATATATCTATATAGATATATAGATATAGATATATATAAATATGACAACAACACTCATGTCAATGACAAAACAATTACATTAACAATCATGTTACGTTATTTTTAAAATTTTTCCTTTTCTTTTTCATAACTTCTTTTATACACTACTTCTCCGCTGCGAAGCACGGGTATTCTGCTAGTCTATTAATAATTATGTGTAACTCAGTCAAAGAAATCACCAAAACTTTCTTAAACATATTGTATGTGTTAACATTGTCCATTGCATTAGTAGCCATCTGTTACATGTTTTACACTTATGTAGTCAGAATGATCAGACAAATCAAAAAAGTTTTATTTTCTTTCTAATTTAGTCAAGAGTTTGTGTCTTCTCTCACTCAGCATCGTCTATATCACTGTTCGTTATTAAAAAACTTTTTCCAAGTTTAAATAGTGCATTTTGTAATGAAACAACTTCTTTTCCTTTTAAATGCTTTAAGCAACACATTCATTATTACTTGGCTTGACATTTGATTTCTTTATATGGTCTTTGTAATTGAAATTGTTAGGTATTTAAATCTCATGTTTTAAACACATTTAGTTGAACATGTCTTTTCCTATACTGTATTATGTCTGTTACACCTCCAAGTCAATTTCTATTATTTTTTTTTGTTTTTGATAGGTCTAAAGCTTTCTTATTTTCGTATTTTTCTAATTCAGGCTCTGCTTTAGGCTTTTTATGTTTTCTTTCAGTCTCCCTTTGTAAGACCACCTGTGTCTTACTTGATTAATAAAGTCCAGACTCAAGCGATTGGTTACTGAATGCAATGCACATTTATTGCTCATTCCAACAACTCCAACAGTTCAACCCCCATAACTCCAACAGTCCCCGTATATCCTGTCCAAAAGCATCATGGGAACTGTAGTTCTTATCAACTAACTATAAACGATTTATTTATACAGTATATATAATATATATACACACAACTCACCACACCCTTGAAATGTAGAAACATAAAAGAATCTTAGAAACATTTTTTATTTTAATGGTGTACTTGATGCTTTAGTCAATATGTATGATTTGCTTTGTTTTGTCTGTGCAGTTATGTCTGTGTGTTCATCATATTTTTATCTCAAGACAGAAGGTGTCTGTAAGTTATAAAGGTTATTACAGGAAAGTTTCAAAGCTATAATGTTTATGTCAAAGAACTACTTGTTGTACCTAAGGATTAGAGTCAAGTTATTTTCAAGTTCAGGGTCTGGTTTATCTTATAAGTCCAAAGTTCCAATGATTAGTACAATGTGCCAGCTTAGATGAAAAAGGAAAGCAACAAGACATTAAAAGGATTGCTTTTTTCAAAGTGCTTATATGATGTGGACACATTGCTGGTAATGGTACCCCAGTCAGATACTCATAGACATGTTGCAGCAGGGGCACAACTTACTGCTTGTCAATGTAGGCTCTAGGGGAGGCAGAAACAATCCAAAGTCTGTTTTCACATCACTGAAACTACAAATTTTGTTTTAGCTAAGTATTTTATTAGTTAGTTTATGCAAGTATACTTTACTGATATTTGGATTTTTTTCTTTAAATACATTAAATTAATGTGTTCTGTTTTCTGCTGGCTGTCATTTGCCTTCCCAATTAGTTCTCAAATGTTCAGCACACCGTAGAAAAATTTTCTTATCCATATTTTTTCCCATGTTTCAGGTCAAACATTCCATTGTTTACAGTCTCTTAATTCTGATTACATTTTTTACATATACTTTATTTCCTCTTCTATTATTGTATCTCTGTATTATTTCCTAATTTATGTTACCTCCACTGTTCATTTTCTAGCCTAAATTCAATCCTTTTTTAAAAAAAATTTGCAATCCCTTTCAGATTGTATTTTTTCTTTTAATTTCCTAATTTTGTTTGGATTGGTTACTTCCTCCAAATACATTGATTAACTTTGCAGACATGATCTGATAAATGAATATCTGTTGAACTGAAGAAACAAAAAACTGTGATATTTTATATTGTTGGTTATTTGTTATTTAACTTTAATTGCTGTATTGATTATAATCTATGTTTGTAAATTATTAGTTATTACATCTGATCACTTGTGGCAGTCATCTTTAGTTACCTGTCCTATTACACTAGCTGAACAAACAGGCCCTAGCCTATTGTTGATTATGTTTACCTCTTTTGTAAGTTGCTTTGGACAAAAGCATCTGCCAAGCAAATAGATGTAAATATAAATGATCTCCTGTACCATCATGCTGAACACTGGTGTCGCCCAGGGCTTTGTACTCAGCCCACTTCTGTTCACACTGCTGACTCATGATTGTATGACTGCATCTTATGAATATTTGATATATTTGCAGTAAGGCTGCAATGATTAGTCGATGTAATTGACGACGTTGACTAAAAATAATCGCTGACACAAATTATTTATTGTCGACGTGTCATAAACAGAACCTTCAATAGTGGCTCCAGTCGCAAAGAACCACATTGGTTTTTGTAACTTCAATGCACTACATGAACATCTGGGGGCAGTATCGTTTGTTATTGTTTATCAAGACCGCACACAGTCCTACCAACAAAGAAGAACATCTGAGGAGAAGAAGAATGTAAAGGAAAATAAACGTGGTTGCAATAGCAAGTCGGATAGAGGAGGGGGAAGGAGATGAAAAAAAATAGAGACAGAAACTTTATAATGTGTAGGAGCACTTCACCGAAAAAAAAAAAAAAGTTGAATGCAGATTATGCCAAGCGGAGCTTTCTTTTCACGGCAGCACCACCGCGATTCATGAGCATCTGAAACGCAAGCATCCTGGAGCTGTGATGCCGCCATCTCTTGAGAGTTTATGCTGGTGCTGTTAGTTAGTTAGTTAGGGTCAGATCAGGAGGGGAGGGAGACCGTGAACGAGACTGAGAAAATAAAAGTGAAAAAAGCTAACTTTTACAAGTAACAAATTTATACCCGATCTGTTCGTTTTCAAATAATATTGCATTAGTGTGATGATGTTTTCTGATTGGTACTATTCAGGTCATACAATGATTTCTTCAAAATGTCACATATATTTGTCTCTTTCTTTTTTTTTTTTTTTTCTCCCGATGCTGCGTGCTGACACCAGAAGGTGTGAGCTTATTCAGTGCTAGCAGGAGCACGCCGGTGGCCGGTTGCTTGTGCTATAACATACTTGACCTGGTGGCGATCAAAGCACATGTGCTGTGCAAGGCATGTACGGGATCCACTGAGAAAAGAAGAGCGTTCATGGCTCACTTTGCAGAGGAACATTCTTTCCTCAGTATGTTCTGGAGTCCTGTGCAGACTGGGCAAGATCGGGGGAAAAAAAAAACGCGGTCACTGATTACAACCGCAAGAAGGTACGCAAATGAATATGAATAATGTTGCATCTGTGCCACAATGTTTTCCGAAATGTACTATACAAGTCATAAAATGAATAATTCCAAATATCATATATACCTATGTCTTTGTTTTTTGTCAGTGCGGCTTTGATATCATGGACCACAAGGTGCATACTAATTCAGCATGAGTAGGAACACTCAATAAAACTGAATAAATAAAAAATCAAGTGACAATGAGATACGAATGAAGCAGATTTGCTAGCGTTTGTGTGTCAGCTTTTATCCATCCAGATCAGAGAATTTCCAGTTCGATTGACTCAAAACACCGCTCACATCTACAGTTATTCCCAGTTTCAGATAAAAAGTAACAGCATCAGATCCCTGGGGGGCAGTAGTATGTATCGTGATCGTGACTGAGAGAAAAAAGGTAACTTTTACAAGTACTATACATTTACAGTGGCTGTTTCAGACGCAAATCAAATGTATGTGTTTATTGTATAATATTAACAATAAGAGTAACTCACTACTCAAAACGGTAAATATACAAGGCAGTCTGGATCAAACCGGGAGACTCTTAATTATAAGTCAGTAATTCCTACCGCTGTACCACGGAAGCTATTGTATCGTCCTTGAACCTTTTGTGAAAGTGTTTGTTTGATCTTTGCACTTCAGGCTTTACACATTATATAGTTTATGTTTACATTTTGTCATTTATTACTAAAATATGAAAAATGTTGCAGTTTTAATGATGCACTTTTTTTGTTTAAAGATTACTTGCACTTTAGTTTGTATTGTTTAATGTATTTCTTTTTTATTGTGATAGTCACACTAATATAAAAACATCTGATTATTTTCAAATTCATATGTTTCACTGGTTGTTATTTTAATTTGATTATTATTAATTTTAATCATGTTAATGCAGAGACATCAGGGTGACATTCACAGGTTGACAGACTTGAGCAGATGAGATAAGACATGCATTGGAGCCCAGAACACGATGTGCAACAACAGGTCGCAGGCATCAAAATAGTCAGGCATGAAATAATCGTGACTAATCTAAAAATAAATTGAACAATTAGTCTACTACCAAAATAATCATTAGTTGCAGCCCTAATTTGCTGCTTTTTTAAAGATTGCAATGCGTTTATTATATGTTTGTGTCTGTCATACAGTATAAGTTCTTTTAAGAAACAAGTAAAGCATTTTTAAAATGATAACCCATGTTTACAATTACACCTTAAGAATTACAGATGTCTGTCTGGTACACTGAAGAAAAAAATACCCGTAAAAATATAGTAATTATCTATTTTATATAATTTATATACTTTTTGATTTGGTTAGGGAAATGGTGGAAACTACTTTTTTTAAATTAAGCTTTGTTTTAGAGAGGTATATTACTGAAGAAATTAAACAATTATGAGAAGCATTATATTTTCTTTTATGAAGTATTTATTTCTAAGGAGTTTAAATGTATTTTGGATAAATATTTTTATATATTTTGTTAATGTAAGGAAATTTTATTTATTATTATTTTATGGTCACTGAACAATAAGAATTTTGTTTTGTTAATAAAAATTTACAGTTAACACCAAATTAAATCTATAGTTTAATTACAAAGATGCCAAAGTTAACACTTTAATATAGGACATAAGACTTCTATGTGTTTGGTTATGTAGGAGATTAGTGTAAAAAGTTTTTTAAAGGGACAAAGAAAAAAAAAGTTATCATAATTGGCACATCCAATACCTTGAAATTGGCGATCGGTATCAGTCTTAAAAAAACCTGATTGAAGCATCCCTAGTTTTCTGCTTACAGTAGTTTCTCTGTCAAACAAATCAAAACTGCAATCCCAAGATGCTGTATTTTTAGGTTCCATGCCACTTTCTGTTAGTAATATGATGTTACTTATCATCTTGATATACTGTATAGTGTCTGGTAATTCCTACTTTGTTAATTAATATACAGTAGTTTTAATGATAAGTTTTTAAAAAAAAAAATGTTTCATGTTGTAATAACAATATAACACCTCATCTGCATTCAGGTGTTAGTTTTCAAGGTTCAAATTGTTAATACATTAAAAGATCCATTAGACTATATTATTCTTAAATAATGTTCTCGTTTAGGTTTTATTTGCCATTTGTAGTAATTACTTTTTTTGTGTTTGCTTTTATTGTCTGGGTAACACGCTTAAAAACTAAAAACCGTAGCCTTCAAGGAAAATGGATGTTCAGAAAGAGGAATAAAACCTCTGAATTATACTTAAGTATTTAAACAAGAATTAAAATGAATGACATAATAACCTACACAATCAACATGGAAATGATAGGTTGAAATCAATGTCTTAATTTATTTTTTCATGTGTATTGGGACTTCAAAAATATGGAATTTGTAAGTCTATTTCTGCATCTTGTTTGTGCTTAAAAATATCAGATGTGCTCCATTTCTAAGCTGGATATGCTTTGTTCAATGTACAATGCTGAGGTAAATATTTCTAACGACTCCAAATGCTGTTTACTGTCAATGTTTAAAGCATGCAGGTCATTTGACTTTTGTAGAAGGCAATTTAATATTTTCAAAAGGTGAAATAATTTTATAAATAAAGAAGGCATTAACACATTTTAAACCTTTTGTAGGACTTTTTGTGTTAAACTTTAGACATTAATTATAATTCAGCTGTGCACCATTTATACTTAGTTATCCTCAGTTTTATTTTAGAGCTAGATTTGCACTTATTTGCGCCATCTATCTGTTTTCTGAACCTACTTTTTCAAAACCACTGTCAAAGAACATATTCATACATAGACCCTGACATACAGGCAAACAGTGCTGGAAGTTAACCTAAGAAATGTTTTTGAAATATAACCTGGTGGAAAACTAGTGCTAACATGTAGAGAATCTGCAATTTTCACATAGACAGTGGACAGGCTGGAATTGAAACCCATTGTTCCGGGGCTATGATGCAGCAATTATTATTTCTGCACTTCCAAGGCCAGACACTACCTATTTTATATAATACTTTCTATCAGTCAGTTTAACAGTTGGTTCTTACTGGTCTCATTGACAGAAAGGAATTAAAGATAGTATCAAAAGCTGAGGTTCATTTCAGTAATCATTACTGAAGTCATCTTTGTAGAGAAGAGCCAAGCAAAATGACACCTTTTATTGGCTAACTAAAAAGATTACAATATGCAAGCTTTCGAGGCAACTCAGGCCCCTTCTTCGAGTTG
>JANRMT010049310.1:0-14567 GCA_026402145.1 Polypterus bichir lapradei
TCATGAGCCCAAACACACCCCACCCCCGCATCTGACACTGCTGTTTTAACATAGACGTGCTATAACACAGGTAAACTTAGCTGCCTTCTACATCAGAGAAAGAATGCACATACCATTGCTTGCATACTAAAGTGTCAGCAGGCACTTTTCGTGGCATTACACACATTTTTGAGCATGCCCTCTGCACACTACTTGTGGCTTTAGGAAGTAAGTAAATAAGTAAAGGTAAATCGTGTCATAAAATGATTTCTTCAAAATGTCACATATATTTGTCTCTTTCTTTCTTTTTTTAAAATGTGCGTTGATCAAGTGTAAAAGTATGGCATTTCTAAATGTTTGCTTTTTTTCAGTCTGATTCTCAGTCAGACTGTATATTTGTCTCTTATTCAGTGCGCGCAAGAACATGCAGGTGTGCTACAACATGCTGACGGTGATCAACGCACATTTTAAAAAAAGAAAGAGACAAATATATGTGACGTTTTGAAGAAATCATTTTATGATACGATTTACCTTTATTTATTTACTTACTTCCTAAACAACAACAACATTTGTTTATATAGCACATATTCATACAAACAGTAGCTCAAAGTGCTTTACATAATAAAGAATAGAAAAATAAAAAACACAATATGAAAACAAAATAAATCAGCATTAATTAACATCGAATAAGAGTAAGGTCCAATGGCCAGGGGGGACAGAAAAAACAAAATAAAAACTCCAGACGGCTGGAGAAAAAAAAAAATAAAATCTGTAGGGATTCCAGACCATGAGACCGCCCAGTCCCCTCTGGGCATTCTACCTAACATAAATGAAACAGTCCTCTTTGGATTTAGGGTTCTCACGGAAAGGCTTGATGATGATGGTCACGTAGAATTCTGCCTTTTAGTCCATCCATCATTGTTGGAGCATCATGAAGCTTTGAGTAGGTGGAGGTGGCGCAGGCCACCACCACAAAGAAACCGGAAAAAGAAACAGAAAAGAGAGTAGGGGTCAGTACGGATTGTAGAGCTACCCTGAATAGTTATTATGAGGACATTGAACATATAGAGTATCAGGATTAAGTTAAATTAAGTTAAATTGAAGTTATAGAAAGGCCATGTTAAAGTAATATGTTTTCAGCAGTGTTTTAAAGTGCTCTACTGTATTTGCCTGGCGAATTCCTATTGGCAGTTTATTCCAGATTTTAGGTGCATAGCAGCAGAAGGCCGCCTCACCACTTCTTTTAAGTTTTGTTCTTGGAATTCTAAGGAGATACTCATTTGAGGATCTGAGGTTACGATTTGGAATATAAGGTGTCAGACACTCCGATATATAAGAAGGGGCGAGATTATTTAAGGCTTTATAAACCATAAGCAGAATTTTAAAGTCAATCCTGAATGACACAGGTAACCAGTGTAGTGACATCAGAACTGGAGAAATGTGTTCGGATTTTCTTTTCCTAGTTAGGATTCTAGCAGCTGCATTCCGCACTAGTTGCAAACGATTTATGTCTTTCTTGAGTAGTCCTGAGAGGAGTGCGTTACAGTAATCTAGTCGACTGAAAACAAACGCGTGAACTAATTTCTCAGCATCTTTCAGTGATATAAGAGGTCTAACTTTACTTATGTTTCTTAAGTGAAAAAATGCTGTCCTAGTGATCTGATTAATATGCGATTTAAAATTCAGATTACAGTCAACAATTACCCCTAAGCTTTTTACCTCCGTCTTGACTTTTAATCCTAATGTATCCAGTTTATTTCTAATAGCCTCATTGTATCCATTATTGCCAATCACTAAGATTTCAGTTTTCTCTTTATTTAACTTGAGAAAGTTACTATTCATCCATTCTGAGATACAAGTCAGACATTATGTTAGTGAGTCAATAGAATCGGGGTCATCAGGTGCTACTGATAAATACAGCTGTGTGTCATCAGCATAGCTGTGGTAGCTCACGTTGTGCCCTGAGATAATCTGACCTAACGGAAGCATGTAGATTGAGAATAACAGCGGACCCAGGATAGAGCCTTGTGGAACACCAAATCGGATATCATGTGTCTTTGAGTTGTAATTACCACAACTAACAAAAAATTGTCTCCCTGTCAGGTAGGATTCAAACCAATTTAAGACACTGCCAGAGAGGCCCACCCATTGACTAAGGCGATTTCTAAGAATATTATGATCAATGGTGTCAAATGCAGCACTCAGATCTAAGAGGATGAGAACAGATATATGGCCTCTGTCTGCGTTCACTCGCAAATCAAAGCCTAAAGTCACAAGTAGTGTGCAGAGGGCATGCTCAAAAATGTGTGTAATGCCACAAAAAGTGCCTGCTGACAATTTAGTATGCAAGCAATGGTATATGCATTCTTGCTCCGATGTAGAAGGGAGCTGAGTTTACCTCTGTTATAGCGCGTCTATGTGAAAACAGCAGTATCAGATGCGGGGGTGGGGTGTGTTTGGGCTCGTGAACGTGGCCGAGATAATAAAACTGACTAATAAAAAATAAAAAAGCTAACCTTTACAAGTATCATAAATTACACCGGCTGTTACAGATTGAAATCAAATGTATGTTTTTATTCTAAAATAGTAAGACTAAGAGTAGTTTACTTCTTAAAATGAAGGGGCGCAGGATCGAACTCGCGACCTTTCGATTCCCAGTGAGGAGCTGAATCAATTGCGCCACGGAGGCAGTCGTAATACTCAAATGTCAATGTCGCATGTTAAGGCGGCTTTTTGTTTCTGCTGTTATATTTTTGAATAAAAGCCCAGTTGTGTTAGATTTGTACCTTCTGTGAAAATATTTCTTTGATATTTGGACTTCAGGCTTCATACATTATATAGTTTTTGCCTACATTTTGTCATCTACTACTAGAATATAAAAAACATTTCTGTTTTAACAATGTGTTTACACAGATTACTGTAGAAACAGAACAGACATGAAATGCGTGTGTTCCGAACAACGATCTATTATTTCCACTCTAAAACTCCACTTCACTCCCAGAAAATCAATCAAGGCATGAGCTGGGAGAAGTTTGTGCACGTTCTAAGTCATTGGGGGATGGAATAGCCAGCTACTTGCAGCTTTTCTTTTATCAGCACATTTAGATTAACAAAAGACGCTGGCGGAGAGGTGAGAACGGTTTTAAGAAGCGATTTAAGGTGGGACGGTTTTACGAGTTTTTTCTTAGGCTCTGGTAATTCTAGTGTTAAGGTGGGACAGATTTACGTGTTTTTTCGTAGGCTCTGGTAATTCTAGTGTTAATATATTTTTGGTATAACCCTTAAATATAAAGCTGAAAGTCTGCACTTCAATCACGTAACATTTGCTTTATTTCAAATCCATTGTGGTGGCGTACAAAGCCAAAATTTGGAAAATTGTGTCACAGTCCAAATACTTATGGACTTGACTGTGTATAATGCATATAGGATATGTAATGCAACATTGAGGCTATTTTTAGTGTATCTTGAGTACATAGTACAGTGGAACCTCGGGTCACGACCGTAATTCGTTCCAAAACTTTGGTCGTGACCCAAAGTAATTTTCCCCCATAGGATTGTATGTAAATACAATTAATCCATTCCAGACTGTACGGACTGTATGTAAATATATTTTTTTAAAGATTTCTAAGCACAAAAATAGTTAATAATACCATAGAATGCACAGCTTAATAGTAAACTAAATGTAAAAACATTGAATAACACTGAGAAAACCTTGAACAGAGAAAAGCAACATTGCATGAATTCACGCTATAGCCTTATGAACCTCTCACTGTAAACACTTTTTAATGAGTTTTAAGCACAGGGAAAAAAATGAACAATTGAAAAATCCGTGATTTAATAAACAACCCAGAAAAGTAACATTGCAACAATTCACGCTACGAACCGAAAAATGAAAATTTGAAAAATCTGTAATACAAAAACTAACCATAAACTAACCTTGCATGAGTCGAGTTCTGGCATGAAGGAAGTGAGGAGGAACTGGGTGGAGAGGAGATTACAGTTTTGAGGTAAAGTCTGTGACGATGCGGGTTCGCTGCATGCTCCCATCTCGCTCCTTGATCGCTCAGCTGGAGCGACGGCTTCCTTCTGCCCCACTGAGTGTCGGCCAAAACACCCCTGCTTGGGCTCACTGCCCAGCTTCCTGCCTGCGTGTACGTGCTCGCTTGCTCGCCGGCTCACACTGGTTCTTTCCACACTGCTTCCTGCTTACTTCCTCACTCCGCAACCTCCGTCTTTCTTTTCTTTTTCCTCTCTTTAGCCGCCTCGCGCTGTAGCAATCAACCATCACGCCACCTCGCTAAGCTGCAAACGCGGTGATTATTTATTTAAAACTGGCCTCTTGACGTGAGCTGTGGACCCGCTATACCACAAAGTTCCTCTGCGCGATGCACGTCTGACCGAGAACAATGTACTGTACAGGGAGAGACTGAACACGTGCGTAAGTCACCAGCACATACAAACCGGAAGGGAAACAAAATAGAGCACAAAGAGTTCACAGCGAATGCACAGGGAGAGACTGAACACGTGCAGAAATCATCAGCGCGTACGAACCGGAAGGGAAACTGGCTTGTTCGTCACCCGAGTGTGTGGTCGTGAGCAGATGCAAATGTTCAAAAGTTTGGTCAACTTTTTGGTTGTAACCTGATTTGTACGTGTTCAGTGACGTTCATGACCCGAGATTCCACTGTACTTATTTGTTCACTATTTGTTATATCTATGCTTACAGAGCAATGCTTAAATAATTCCTCTCCTCTTACATTAACTTCTAGATAAGTAACCTTTTTTCCTTTATAGTTAAACTCAAGTAGCAGGAAAAATGATGTGGTTTATTAGTGGCTTGCACAAGCATGCAGTTCTCCTAGTGTGTAACTAACTTTCATTGGAAATCTGTTGCGTTGTCAGGCGCAAGCTGTCAGATGAGTAAAAGATTAAAATTTACAAAAATATGCAAATTAAAATAACCTTTCTCAAGGTAAATTTGAAACAGCAAATTAGTCCATAATTGATATTACACAGAATGCTTCACTGTAAAAAGGCAAGTTTATAAATTTGGCAGTGTTTAAATTTACTAATGCTTTTCAATTAGAGATTATGATGTTTCAAAAACTTGTAACACACATTCAATTTGGGATACCTCATCAAAAATTGAACTTTCCCCACAACTTTCCTTTTACAAGTGTGCCATATTTCAGCGAAATCAGTTAAGTGGGAGCTGAATTGTTTCTTGCAAGTAGACAGACAGGCATGGCAACTACAATAGGTCCTTTTTCGTCATTTGCAAACACACCTCAAAACAGAGAAATTACGTCAATGAACAATTTAGTATGAAATACCTATTATGTTGTAGTAATTACATGAAATTACTGTCAAAGTTCAAACTTGTGTTGATGTTGAGGAAAGGACTGGTTATATCTGGAGCATGTGTAATAGGCCCCACAATGATCACTGTTCAGGTTAAACCCCAACCTAGAATTTGAAATTTAAGTATGACTGACTTTTTAGGATATATACCACCACTAAACTTCTATTTGATATGCTTATACTACATGACTATGGCCCTGGTGGCAGTACTATATTCTCATATGATATTACTGCTTACTTCAGTGCTTGTCATACTTTGAGTGCAGTTCTAATTGTAATACTTTCCCTTATGGTTTTTGTAAATATGTGAACTTCTTTGTTTTTGGTTGCCATTAGGAATAGCTTGCACAAGATTTGAAAGAATACTAAATTGTTATCACTCCTGTTTTAAACTCACATATAGTGTTTTAATGTGAACAAAAGAGATCCTGTACCAGTAATAAGGTTCAGAGGTAGCTACAAGGATCTGTGGCCAAGTGGTTGCTGATGCCTGTCATGGTAGCAACCCAGTGACTTACTTGCTGGTAAATAGCTACATTAAGAGAAGCTGTCAAGTTAGTGAAAAAGATCTTTTCCTGCAATTTGTGTACCAGCAATTTGTAAACAGATTATCTCACACATGTGCAGTATTACTATTAAATCTACTCCTTGTTGCTTTTCAAGTATAGTATTTTTTGAGAATAATAAGTAAAATTCAATATTATTAAATATTAAATATTATTAATAATAGTAAATATGCACATTCTGACCTTTTTTAAGTTAAGTTTTTATATTTGTCTTATCAAATTGATGTTAGTGTTTTGTTCTTTCTAAAAACAAAGATGTATTGTTGAAAGAAACCGTTTTTTATTATTTTAACTACTGGCATCACAATTATTGAAAAATTAACATGAAGCAAAGGAATGTTTTTATTACTAGAAGGTATTAGAATAAAATAAGTCTAACAATATTACTACATTCAAGAAGTCTTATGGCAGGTCCAGAATCTTCACTGGATCAGTTCCTCTTTATTTAATTTTTGAAACTCTCTATTTTTTATCTGGAATAAGTGTATGATGATTAATTTTTTAGGGCTACAGTATTTCAAGACATGTTGTTCCGAAGGACAAATATTGCTCCTCAGAATCAGGAACTGATTTATGATGGCCGTCGCCTGGTGCTTGATCCTAACAGGCAAGCTCAGAGTTTTCCAAAGACCTCAGAGGAAAATCCAATCTTCGTGGTAAGCCATGAACTGGTCAGCATCATTGGGCTCCCATATGAGGAATGTGAGTGTGACTTGAATATTCATTTGCCTTTATTAATTGCCTATTTTAACTGATCCTTTGGAATTATAAAAAAAGTTTATTTCAGTTTACATCTGTATTTTAATCAATGGCAAATTTGTACACTTAATCTCTGGGTTCAAAGTTCTGTTTAATATCATGTACAATGAAATTTTTATTTGGCTATAACACTACATGACATTAAGAGTGAATGTTTTTTTTTTTTTTTTTTTGGATTCACATATCCATTTGCAGCTTTGACTAAAGCTGTCAATGTTGCAGCATTTATAGTACATTCTCTGCCTATATTGTCGTCGCTAAATAATACGTTGTAAACAGCTTCTTCCGCAAGCCTTCATTATCAATAAAAATGTAAAGCATACAAAATGGCATGCCTGCCATTGCTTCACATCCTCCCAGCTCCGACTCAATTGGATAAGAGAGTGCGGTGTCTTTTATTACAGACCCGGGAGTACTTACGGGTCACACGGAAGTCCCATAAATTGGGGAGTGCATCTCCCTACAGAGCACCCTTGTGGCACCCGTGGTTCTCAGCAGGGCTGTTTTGCCAGACTACATCGCCCAGCATTCCCCGCTGGTTCCTGAAAGGGCTCCTTCATACAGGGCTGCTGCCATCTAGCATCTGGGGGAAATAGAAAGTCCCCAGCAACTTCTTCCACCTTCGGTGGGCTGTCTGTGTCTCTGTTCTGGCAATCTCTTCTGGGGTCTGGTTCCTCTCTCTTCCCTGGTTTGGATGCCTGTCTGCCTTCTCAGAACCTCCTGTCCGGGTAAGGAACCATTCCCTCTTCTGGCTGCAATGCCAGTACAGCCCATGTGTTATCTACACTGTTAAAAGTTGGGATTAATCATGTGGTTTCAAATCATTGACAAAGAAACCTTTATTGGAGATATAAGTAATCAATCATTGATTTCCAATGTTGTTGCCTTTCAGCACATCCCTTGTGATTACAGAATACAAGTCTTTAAGCTGCCCCCAAAATGGTGTAAGGGTCATTTGAGAAACAAACAAACAGACAACATAATGGCCATCTGACAATTTCAAGGTAGTGTTACAGGTATGCGACAGTATGCACATCAAATAGTTCCTCACACATGGCATACTTGTCATCTAGCTGTACGTATCTCTCTATTATATAAAATAGTCCTGGGACGAGACGAGACGAGACTAATCCTGCGATGAGACGTGACTTTTTGAAGAGACTTTTTCGAATGAAGTCTCGCGAGATGGTGACTTTTGCCATGAAATTCTTTCAACTCACACCCTACTTGCAACCATTTTCAAACAAGAATAAGCTCAACGTACCTCTCAGTCGTGTGAATGCTTTTGTCAGACATACTTCCCTGTGCTCTCGGTCGTGTGAATGCTTTTGTCAGACACACTTCCTGCGCTGTCAGCTCTTATAAATTTTAACTTTTTCCTCATTTTAAGTCGTTTATGAAAAGTCCACAGGTTCATTCTTTAAAGAAGCTTTTCTGGACAGTATTTTTATACATACAAAATCTAATCGAGGAGATTATCAGGAGAATAATTTTATATGTTCTAGATGGCGCGTCAACGACTAAGCGAAGAAGAAAGAGCAGCGCGTTGAAAAGAGACCCAAAAGCGTTGGAGAGAATAGAGTTCAAAAAAGAACAATAATATTATAATCTGTGTGCAAATTCTAAAAATAAGGAAAGTAATAATCAGCCCGAACCAAGTGGAATTGAAAACCTCGCAGGTTGAGTCGGGTTCAGAAATAAAAGACAAAGAGTAAAGACAAAGTAGAACATCATAAAGAGGTTCAAAAACATTGGCGCAATACACATGCAAAGCAGGTTAGAGATTATGAAAGCAGTGGAATTTGAATGGTGTAAAAAAAATGTTGGTATAATACACATGCAGAGCAAGTTACAGATAAAGATAGTAAAAAAATTTGAAAGTATCAAAAAAAGATAGCAAAGATTGCATTAGTGCTAAAAAACAGAAATTATTTCTCGGGGAAATATCGGAACAGCAAAAAGATCGAAAATATGGACATAGGTGATATGTCAGAAGTATGTAGAAATTGTAAGGCTTTAAAGTTTAAATCGGAGACTGGTAGATCATCTAATTTGTGTTGCCATCAGGGAAAAGTAGTGTTTCTTCCTAATGAAGTGGCATATCCGTGAGAATTAAAAGATTTGTTGTTTGGTGAAAGTGAAATCCACAAACACTACAGGCAAAATATCCGAATCTACAGTAATCTGTTCGCGTTTGCATCATTCAATGCTCAAAACGTAGATTTACACATGAATGGACCATATGCTGTAAAAATCTGTTGTCCTGTAACAATTAAAGCTACGACAAATTTAATTTAGAAGAAACTACAATTCGGTCACATGTATGTTTATGATCACGGAGAAGCGATGCAACATAGAATCGAAAGAGTTAACCGATCAACATATTAGAAATTATACAGCCAATAATGGATACAAATCCATACATCCCAAAGTATCACAATTTACATGAAATTTATCTGCAAAACACGGACAAAGAAGTTTTCGTGGATTTCTCTAAGAATCTAAAAGATCACGGTCGCATTTTTAATAAACCAACGTGATGCTTATTTCAATTTCATCCAACCTGACAGAACTGGCAGAGGATCCCCAAATCCAGGTGTGAAAAACTTGTTGCATCTTTCCCAAGAAGACTCATGGCTGTATTAGCTCAAAAGGGTGCTTCTACTAAATACTGAGCAAAGGGTCTGAATGCTTAGGACCATGTGATATTTCAGTTTTTCTTTTTTAATAAATCTGCAACAATTTCAAAAATTCTTTTTTTTTGTCTGTCAATATGGGGTGCTGTGTGTACATTAATGAGGGAAAAAATTATTTTAAATGATTTTAGCAAATGGCTGCAATATAACAAAGAGTAAAAATTTGAAGGGGGTCTGAATACTTTCCGTACCCACTGTATTTGTGTATATCCAAAAGCAAAGCATGATTTGTCGTTTCTGTCAAATAAATCGCCTCATTCCAATCCTTTACTATTTCCTTTGCTTTTCCTTAATGGCAAAACAGGGTGGTCGTACAATATGAAACACACGAATTCATGAAAAATGAATAACACCCACACAATATTTTGGGTCAGTATTAGCGATACGTTCCAATGTATTTAACCCACTTCTGTCATCTCAACGTCTATTGCAACATTACATTATTAATACGTATCTAAAAGTCGAAGCTAATCTTCTCTTCTTTATTAAATCGAATCAAGCAAGAACGGAACATATGCAAGTTCTCATTGATCACGTTCAAAATTCAAATATCAATAGTTCCATCAAATTCAAAGTACGTAAAGCAGTAATATTACCATCTTCATATTAAGGTAGTTCAAGAGCATTGCAACAGTTACAGTGGGATGCAAAAGTTTGGGCAACCTTGTTAATAGTCATTATTTTTCTGTATAAATCGTTGGTTGTTACGATAAAAAATGTCAGTTAAATATATCATATAGGAGACACACACAGTGATATTTGAGAAGTGAAATTAAGTTTATTGGATTTACAGAAAGTGTGCAATAATTGTTCAAACAAAATCAGGCAGGTGCATAAATTTGGGCACCGTTGTCATTTTATTGATTCCAAAACTTTTAGAACTAATTATTAGAACTCAAATTGGCTTGGTAAGCTCAGTGACCCCTGACCTACATACACAGGTGAATCCTATAATGAGAAAGAGTATTTAAGGGGGTCAATTGTAAGTTTCCCTCCTCCTTTAATTTTCTCTGAAGAGTAGCAACATAGGGGTCACAAAACAACTCTCAAATGACCTGAAGACAAAGATTGTTCACCATCATGGTTTAGGGGAAGGATACAGAAAGCTGTCCCAGAGATTTAAGCTGTCTGTTTCCACAGTTAGGGACATATTGAGGAAATGGAAGACCACAGGCTCAGTTCATGTTAAGGCTCAAAGTGGCAGACCAAGAAAGATTTCGGATAGACAGAAGCGACGAATGGTGAGAACAGTCAGAGTCAACCCACAGACCAGCACCAAAGACCTACAACATCATCTTGCAGCAGATGGAGTCACAGTGCATCGTTCAACCATTCGGCGCACTTTACACAAGGAGATGCTGTATGCGAGAGTGATGCAGAGGAAGCCTTTTCTCCGCCCACAGCACAAACAGAGCCGCTTGAGGTATGCTCAAGCACATTTGGACAAGCCAGCTTCATTTTGGAATAAGGTGCTGTGGACTGATGAAACTAAAATTGAGTTATTTGGGCATAACAAGGGGCGTTATGCATGGAGGAAAAAGAACACAGCATTCCAAGAAAAACACCTGCTACCTACAGTCCCTGACAAAAGTCTTGTCGCTTGTGTACAAATTGACCTGAAGTGCCGCTAAAATATATTTCTATTCAAGATTTTGTTACAAGAAATGGGTCATTTTAATCCCATCAGCTTTTGTAATGATGTTTCAGTGCAAAACGAAACTGACAAAAAGTATTCTAATATTCACAGCTTGGTAAAGCCCATTGAGTCAATTTTTGGCAAGACATAAGTGTTGTCGCCTTGTCATATGAGCTTCACCTGTGACTAATAATGGATCATTTAGGTCTCAGGTGTGTATAAAAAGAACCCCAGTACACTAGACCTTCACATCAACTGCAACTAGACCTCTGCAAACATGCCTAAGATTCACCCTGAGACTAAAGTGTTGATTATCAAGAGGCTGAAGACCAAATCCACTGCTGATGTGGCAAACACCTTCAGTGTGTCTCAGCGTCAAGTTCAGAGGATAAAAAAAAAGATTTGAAGAGACTGGAGACATTTTTGACAAGCCCAGGTCAGGAAGACCCCGCAAGAGGACTGTTTGTTGCCTCGAAAATCCAAGGCCAGCCCATTTTCCACTGCAGCAGAGCTCCACAAGACCTGGTCACCTGAAGTCCCTGTGTCAACCAGAACAGTTTGTCGGATTCTGTCTCGAAATGGCCTCCATGGTCGAATCAGTGCCCATAAGCCAGCACTAAACAAAAGACAATTGAAAAACAGTGTGGCATTTGCCAAGGCCCACAGCCTGCTAAAAGGATGGACGCTGGAAAAGTGGCAGAAGGTGGATTTTTCAGATGAATCTTCTGTTGAATTACACCACAGTCACCGCAAATATTGCAGGAGACCTACTGGAACCCGCATGGAGCCGAGATTTACCCAGAAAACAGTGAAGTTTGGTGGAGGCAAAAATCATGGTCTGGGGTTACATCCAGTATGGGGGTATGCGAGGGATCTGCAGGGTGGAAGGCAACATCAATAGTCTAAAATACCAAGATATCTTAGCTACCTCTTATATTCCCAACCATAAAAAAGGCCAAATTCTGCAGCAGGATGGTGCTCCATCGCATACTTCCATCTCCACATCAAAGTTCCTTAAAGCGAAGAAGATCAAGATGCTCCAGGATTGGCCAGCCCAGTCACCAGACATGAACATCATTGAGCATATGTGGGGTAGGATGAAAGAGGAAGCATGGAAGACGAAACCAAAAAATATTGATGAACTCTGGGAGGCATGCAAGACTGTTTTCTTTGCTATTCCTGATGACTTCATCAATAAATTGTATGAATCCTTGCCAAACCACATGGATGCTGTCCTTCAAGCACCACTACTTAATTTGCTGACATATTTTTGGATTTGCAGTAAAGTTGTTCATTTTCTGTATAGGCAACAAAACTTTTGTCTTGCCCAAATTTGACCTTTCTGTCTTGATTAAATGATAAATCTTTTTTCAGTGAAACTAATTTATTTCAGTGCATTAAACATCATTTCGGAGGGCTTTAGCTTTTCATATGAGCTATTTCTAACACCAGTTGATTAATTAAAAGTCAGGTTAATAGCAGGAGTTTCTACAAAATAGAGAAGCGACAAGACTTTTGTCAGGGACTGTACAGTAAAATATGGTGGTGGTTCCATCATGCTGTGGGGCTGTGTGGCCAGTGCAGGGACTGGGAATCTTGTCAAAGTTGAGGGACGCATGGATTACACTCAGTATCAGCAGATTCTGGAGACCAATGTCCAGGAATCAGTGACAAAGCTGAAGCTGCGCCGGGGCTGGATCTTTCAACAAGACAACGACCCGAAACACTGCTCAAAATCCACTAAGGCATTCATGCAGAGGAACAAGTACAACGTTCTGGAATGGCCATCTCAGTCCCCAGACCTGAATATAATTGAAAATCTGTGGTGTGAGTTAAAGAGAGCTGTCCATGCTCGGAAGCCATCAAACCTGAATGAACTAGAGATGTTTTGTAAAGAGAAATGGTCCAAAATACCTTCAACCACAATCCAGACTCTCATTGGAACCTACAGGAAGCGTTTAGAGGCTGTAATTTCTGCAAAAGACGGATCTACTAAATATTGATTTCATTTCTTTTTTGTGGTGCCCAAATTTATGCACCTGCCTGATTTTGTTTGAACAATTATTGCACACTTTCTGTAAATCCAATAAACTTCATTTCACTTCTCCAATATCACTGTGTGTGTCTCCTATATGATATATTTAACTGACATTTTTTATCCTAACAACCAACGATTTATACAAGAAAATAATGACTATTAACAAGGTTGCCCAGACTTTTGCATCCCACTGTATATCATGATGTAGTGGCAATATCCCGAACTATCGGTCGGCCATATTTATTTATTACAATGACGTGCAATCCACAGTGGTTAGAAATCTGTCGATTCTAATGCCACCGGCTACATCGGGACTGGATATTCCGAGTTTTGTAAGTAGATTGTTTTATCAGAAAGTCATAGTTTTATTGAAGGAACTCGATACGCTGTTCGGTCAAATCAGACATACATTTACACAATCGAATTTTAAAAAACGGGGTTTGTCTCACATGCATTTATTGGTTACTGTGCAAAATAAATTATTAACTGCTGATGATGTAGATCGGTTAGTCTGTGTTGAAATTCCATACAGAGAAACCTAGCTTGAATTATCGTACAAAGTCATTAAACACATGTCTCTCGGACCACATTTAAAAGATTCAGTATTTTGTGACTCAAAAGAAAAAATTGTTTAAAGAAATTTCCTAAAGCGTCTGTTCAATCAACAGATATAACTAAGGCTGGCTTTCCTGATTATTGCCAAAGAGATAATTGTCACGAACAACATACGTATCACGGAAAGAAAGATGGTAAAATTGTGATGATCAATAATTCAATGATTGTACCATACCAGTAACGGCGCACTGCACAGTAACGTGCAGTGAATATACTTGACTTAAGCAATCATAGTTTTCATACTCTTTCTCTGTGTGGTTAGCATTCATTTACTCAGAGGTTGATGCGCTTGCTGCTCTTTTTTTCTCCAACCTCGTGGCCGGCTTCTTCTCTTCTTTCGTCAGCATCTTTTCATGTTAAAACTGATTAAGTCAGTGTTTGTGTTGCAATTACTTAGTATGTTTTCCGTAATTTTTCACTTAAGCTGGCACGTGAGTCTTCAATCTGTTACAAGAATGATTTAGGGGAAGTGACGGCGAAGGTGGTAAGGAATGAAAATGGCGCCCGTACACGTGTGCTGCACAGCCGCCCTGCTTGCCACTGCCTAGAGTTGATTCTACAATAAAATAAAAAAAGGAACAACCTTGGAGGTCAATCATCACCCCGAAAGCAGATTGTAGACGTCATGTAGTATATATGTACCAAATTTCAGGTCAATAGTTCAAACGGTTTGCGAGGTACAGGTGATTTAAAATCCTGGACAGACAAACGGACAACCATGGTAGCGTATTATATAAGAAGACTAGCAAAATACCCGCGCTTCGCAGCGGAGAAGTAGTGTGTTAAAGAAGCAATGAAAAAGAAAAGGAAACATTTTGAAAATAACGTAACATGATTGTCAATGTAATTGTTTTGTCACTGTTGTGAGTGATGAGTGTTGCTGTCATATATATATATATATATATATATATATATAT
>JANRMT010049316.1:0-11923 GCA_026402145.1 Polypterus bichir lapradei
GTGACACTCATAACAGTGACAAAACAATTACATTGACAATCATGTTACGTTATTTTCAAAATGTTTCCTTTTGTTTCTCTTTCCTTCTTTAACACACTACTTCTCCGCTGCCAAGCGCGGTTATTTTGCTATATATATATACATATATATATATATATATATATAGATAGATATATAGATATATAGATAGATATATAGATATATATAGATATGGGAACAACACTCATATCAATGACAAAACAATTACATTAACAATCATGTTACGTTATTTTTAAAATTTTTCCTTTTCTTTTTCATACCTTCTTCAACACACTACTTCTCCGCTGCGAAGCGCAGGTATTCTGCTAGTGTAGATATATATATATGTATGTATATATGTGTGTGTGTGTATATATATGTGTATATGTATAGATATGTATATATATATATGTTTATGTGTGTGTGTGTAAATATATATATATATATATATATATATATATATATATATCTATACTAATAAAAGGCAAAGCCCTCACTCACTCGCTCACTCACTCACTCACTGACTGACTGACTGACTGACTCATCACTAATTCTCCAACTTCCCGTGTAGGTAGAAGGCTGAAATTTGGCAGGCTCATTCCTTACAGCTTACTTACAAAAGTTAAGCAGGTTTCATTTCGAAATTCTACACGTAACGGTCATAACGGTCGATAAAGGTCGACAACGTCCGCCATGTTGAACTTTCTTATTTATGGCCCCATCTTCACGAAATTTGGTAGGCGGCTTCCCTGCGCTAACCGAAACCGATGTACATATTTATTTCGATGGTGTGACGCCACTGTCGGCCGCCATATTGAACTTTCCAACGTCACCAATTTTCCAACTTCCCGTGTAGGTAGAAGAATGACCCCGTCTTCACGAAATTTGGTAGGTAGCTTCCCTGAACTAACCAAAACCGATATACATACTTATTTCGGTGTTATGACGCCACTGTCGGCCGCCATATTGAATTTTCCAAACGTCACAAATTCTCCAACTTCCCGTGTAGGTAGAAGTCTCAAATTTGGCAGGCCCATTCCTTACAGCTTACTTACAAAAGTTAAGCAGGTTTCATTTCGAAATTCTACGCGTAATGGTCATAACGGTCAACGACGTCCGCCATATTGAACTTTCTTATTCATGGCCCCATCTTCACGAAATTTGGTAGGCGGCTTCCCTGCGCTAACCGAAACCAATGTACATACTTATTTCGGTGGTATGACGCCACTGTCAGCTGCCATATTGAACTTTCCAACGTAACTAATTCTCCAACTTCCCGTGTAGGTAGAAGGCTGAAATTTGGTACTTATTTCGGTGGTATGATGCCACTGTCGGCCGCCATATTAAACTTTTAACGGAAACCGATGTACATACTTATTTCGTTGGTATGACACCACTGTTGGCCGCCATATTGAACTTTCCAGCGTCACTAATTCTCAAACTTCCCGTGCAGGTAGAAGGCTGAAATTTGGCAGGCTCATTCCTTACAGCTTACTTACAAAAGTTTAGCAGGTTTCATTTAGAAATTCTACGTGTAACGGTCATAACGGTCAACAACATCCGCCATGTTGAACTTTCTTATTTACGGCCCCATCTTCACGAAATTTGGTAGGTGGCTTCCCTGAACTAACCGAAACCAATGTACGTACTTATTTCGGTGGTATGACGCCACTGTCAGCCGCCATATTGAACTTTCCAACGTCACAAATTCTCCAACTTCCCGTGTAGGTAGAAGGCTGAAATTTGGCAGGCTCATTCCTTACAGCTTACTTACAAAAGTTAAGCAGGTTTCATTTCGAAGTTCTACACGTAATGGTCATAATGGTCAACAACGTCCGCCATGTTGAACTTTCTTATTTATGTCCCGATCTTCTCGAAATTTTATAGGCGGCTTCCCTGCACTAACTGAAACCAATGTACGTACTTATTTTGGTGGTATGATGCCACTGTCGGCCTCCATATTGAACTTTTCAACAGTCTTTGTTACTTATGGGCCCATCTTCAAGAAATTTGGTACATGGGTTCCCAACGCTAACTGAATCCTACTTACGTACATATATACGTCCATAACCTGCAGCTCGGTCACTGTGTGAGGTGGCGTTGGGTCCCCCATCCCAACGCCTCCCACATTGTTGGCTGCCTGCCTATATAAGACCGTCCGTCGCTCCGGTCTCTACATTCCCTTCCTTGCTTCGCCACGGAATTCACGTCTCCCTACTGATAACTACAGCCTTTTTGTTTAATCCACGACTTCTCCGCTGTTTTATTGTTTGTTTATTACAATTATAGTTATTGTATAGGTATTTTAGACTTACTTTACATTGCTCAGGTACCCATTTCCTTTATCATTCCAACCCCCATTACCATGTCTATCGAGGTGATCACTATCGATCAAAGAACTGTCACTTACTGAGTGGTTTCCATGCCCGGAGATGGCACCTACCTTTTCCATTCTCTTTATTTCATATTGCACGGCCATATCAGGCTCACTCTTGATATCCGGAGGAACATTGTGTCTTATGTATTGAATGACTGGGACAGGTTCAAGGTGTGGACTGATGACGGTACAGGAGATAATTATACTACACAGGAGCACTAGAAGAGTGAAATGCTTAAGCCCTTCACCTATGGTTCTACATGTGAGTTGATGGCTGCCGCTGAATTGTTCGGTTGTCGCTTTCAAGTGTACCGAAATGGCCATATATTTTACACCTTTCGACAACCGCCAATGCCTCTTAAACATCTTAGATTCACAGGTGACGATTTCAGTAGTGGACACTTTGATGTTTATGAGTGTTTAAACTCTCAAAAGCTGGATGTGATTTTATTGATGAAACCGGTTGTGTGCTTACGATGCTTGACAGATGCCGAATGTCACTTCAACACAACAAATCCTGCAAATACTATCGTAATTGAAACAAACCATGAAACTCAAACCGATTATGACAGCAGCAATCCAAGCTGTGAGATTTGAGACAAGATTACTGTTCACATGGCCAACTGTAAGTTACATGCTCAAGAGTAAGCTCAGCGCACAGCTTGGTCATGTTACAACCAGAGGGCCGAACTGACAACATGGTATACAAAGAGATCCTTAACAAATAATTATTGGCATATTTTCCCTCAGTTTAAAAAGGTTAAATTTTCTTCTTAATAAAAGTTTTAAGGCAGTACTTCGCCGCTGCGAAGCGCGGGTATTTTGCTAGTATAAAATAAAAGACACTTGAATGTACAAATAACGCATTCCGTTTATTTGTGGAATTTGAGTGTCCAGAACTAAATGTGACTGTGTGAAAAATGAATTGCTCCCTTGGTAAATCAGCAGAATTAAAGGGATAATTAGAGTCTGCTGATTACATCCAGCCCTCCTTAATATAAACCTCACTTATTTTGTCCCTTGCCATCCAAGTCAAATTGTCAATACAAAGATTCAACAAGCACAATCAAACAAGATTTCATGAAGAGTTCAGAAAAAAAGTTCTTGATATCTGACAGTCTGGAAAGGGCTTCAAACTCAATTTGAAAGCACTTAGGACAGTGGAAAGCTTCTGGAACAATAGTGAATCTTCCCTGGAATGGTCAGCCTACAAAAAACAGTTATAGACTGAAGTATAAAATCAGCCACAACTTACAAACAACAATAAAAACTATTCAGATAATTGCAAGCTTCTCATACCTCAGCAACGGTCAGTGTTAGTAACAGGGCAAAAATGGGCTTTATTGGAGAGTGGCAAGGCTGGAATGTAATCCATCTGTGAGTTGAAGCTGAAAAGTAGCTAGTACAGTGATCTAAAACACAAAACCAAGTGTAAAACAGAATGGTTAAAAGAATCAAAATTACCTGTCCTAGTGAAATACATATAATCACTATTATACAACAGTGATTCAGTGGTCAGACCTGAAACAATCTGTATGTGCTAGAAAAGCAACCAGCGTTTGTGAATTAAAGTAGTAGTGTTAAAAGAGTCTTAAAATTCTTCCACCGTGAATAGAAAGACTGAACTTGAATTATAGGAATTGTTGGGTTGCAGTCATTGCATATAAATGTGGAGCAACCAGTTAAGTGTAAGGGAAGCAATTACTTTTTCACACAGTGCCAGTTGGTGTTATAAATGGCATAATAATAATTAAAAACAAACATTTTTTTTATTCATGCGCCCATAATTGAATGTTATGTTTTAGATGAAGAGCTGAAAATATTCTGTGCTAAAAGTAAATAAATTTAAATCAAGAGGGAAAATACATTTCCTCTGCACCATTTTTATTTGTATGTATTTGTAAATCTTTGTAGAAAATAAATCTCACACTTTCATGCTTTTGTGTCTCAATAAATGTGAAGTTGTCTGATTACAGAATTTTCTGCTGGAGTTGGTCCTAATAATGGAGGAACTGAGTGTGAGAACTTCAGGAAATGTCACTTGTTATGCACATTCAGAATAATATTGTTAAATACAGTATGTTTACTGAATACATTATCCAGGTAAAAGACATTGGTGGTGTGATTAAAATGCTTATGTACCTCTCAGGGTGAATCCTAGCCCTCCAGGCAGGTGGACTCTGTTCAGCTTATCCTTTAATTGCGTTGCTCATGCTCACTGTGCTGAGGTTCAGCGCGATTACATTTAATACCAACTGTATTATGGTGACAGTAAAATTGAAAACCTCATACCATTTACATACATAAACACACATATACAGGTAGATGGATGCGCCTGCATGGCAAGCAAAGTCCAATCAGATAGACAAAATGTGAAATCACCCAGGGGTCGGGCATGGGCAAAGGGCAGGGGAGAGAGAAAGAGGATGGGCGAGTGAGGGAGCAGGAGCTGAAGGAGGAAACGCAACTGCAAGAGTGTAAAGGGGCAGGGCAGGAAAAGGTGAGGCGGAGACTCGACTCAAAGACAAAGAAAGCACCTGTGAAGCCAGTTTTTCCAGCCGCAAGGGAGTGACAGGTGTTTAAGGGGATGAGACGGCTGGGACAACAACTGTGACAGGTAGCCGGGAAGGAATTGCAACGCATGTCTAAGACAAGGAATAACAGACTGGGAACGGGAGAAAAGAAAACTTGAAGAAGATGTTTTGAGGATCCTGTCTGAAATGGAGCGAGTTCTCTGGTGGACTTGTTGTCTCTGTGGTTTTGCTTGTAGCTTTGCAGAGCAGCAGCTTCAAGGTACGCATTAGTTGTTCTTGTGCACCCAGCATCTGGGTGTCAGGTTTCTTTCTGAAATGTGGTATGTAATTTTTTACAATAGGTTTCCTTTAAAAACTGTTTGTCTTATGAATGGGTATTTTTAAATTTTTATTTTGGACAGTTTTTTTTTTTTTTTAAAGGTTTTCCAGTTCCAAGTGTCCCTGTCTGAATTGCCACACTGCAGTTTAGTGGTGGTACAAAACTAAGCAACAATGCCTTCCTTAAACAGAAATAGGGTACTTACTGGGTCGACTTGAAATGCTTGCTGAGCTGGGGGGTGGCTACGTAATTTCAGATTACTGGGGCTGTTGTGAAGGAGTCAGGGGACAGGTCTGAACACCATAAGATTCGAGGTAGGACTGGGCCAACTTTGATTCTGTTTACAGTATAAGCTACTTTGTGATATCAATACTGACTGAAAATGGTGATAAGTAAAAGATGGCATTGGGAGGTATACGAGCAACATAAAAAGTGGACTTTTTATTTCTTAAAGGAAATGTGCCTGACAAGCACAAATATGAAGCAGCTGAAGTGGTCAGTTAAGCAAACAAGATGCTGATAGCATGAATCCACAATGTGGTAGCCTGACAGATGGGGAGATAAAGGAGCTGCGGCTGTATCAGATGTGGCATGGAGGTGGCTGAAGTTACTCAAGGAGAGCTTGTTCTAATTGTTGTTATGTTTTGTTTGTTTAATGCAGAAAGATCAAGTAATGCCACGGCAACTTCTAACACCACAAGTTCCGTTTGCCCCACAGGAGACACGCTGTGTAGTAAGTGAAAATGAATTTAATTGATAGCATTTTTACTGCTGTAACTGTTAACTAATAAATGTATGTGTGTCTAAATATAGTCACGTGAAAAAGTAAGTACACCCAATGGAAGCTGTTTACTTTTTCAAAATATTTGAACACGCAAACATTAGATTTTCATGCAAATAGTGCTTACAGATAAGTTGATATACTTGAATAAATGACACATAAAATGGACATGGTGTATTCATTGTCATAACCTAAATACACAAAAATGCAGATTTATCACATGGAAAAAGTAAGTACACCCCTATATTTCTCTCCACTTTAAATCCATAAAATTAGAATCACATGTTCCAGATTGATTAGAGCCGCCTTAGGGAGAAACCAAGTGGAAATTGACCTACTTAACCACAGATATCTAGGGTCTTGTGTTTTTTTTTTTTATCCTGTTGGTGTTTGTGGGGTCATCATGCCAAGATTAATTACGCTCTCTAAGGCTCTTAGAAAGAAGGTTGTGGATGCCAGTGAGTCTGGCAAGGAATTTAAAAAGATCACCAAGTTATTTGAAATCAATCATTCCACTGTATGGAAAATAATCTGCAAGTGGCACAGACTTCAAACAACTGCTAATGTGTCCAGGACTGGTTGGTCCAACAAATTCAGCCCAAAATCTGGCCATTTGATACTAAAAGAAGTCACAAGAACCACATAATTTCATTGTGGGGTCTGCTGGTAACTCTTGCAGAACTTGATGTCAACGTGCATGCATCTATGATCAGAAAAAGATTTCACAAATTTGACCTGCATGCAAGATGGACCAGGAAAAGCTTTTGCTGCCTAAAAAAGAATATTAGAGAAGGACAACAATTTGCCATTGAACTCCTAGGGAAAGATGAAGCCTTTTGGAACAATGTGCTTTGGACATATCAATCAGAGATTAAGTTGTTTGTCTACAATAACTGTAGACATGTTTGGTGCAAACCGAAGATGACATTTCAGGAGAAGAACCTCACACCAGCTGTGAAGCATGGCGGTAGAAGTGTTATGGTTTAGGGTTGCTTTGCTGCCTCAGGGACTGGACAATACTATGGATACTGCATCATATCAAGTTGTTGAATAGGAAATGGGCCTTTTAACACAATAGTTTCCCAAAGCACACTAGCAAATCCATGAAAAATATGACTTATAAAGAAGATTTGGGCGTCAAAGCCCTGATTTGAATCTCACTTAAATGTTGGGGGGGGATTTGAAACAGGAAGTACATGCAAGAAAACCTAAACATCTTAAACCTAAACACACCAGTTCCAAATGGTTGTTCCTACCTTTTCATATGACTGTAGATATAAATTATTTTATGAAAAACTATCAACTATCTTGGCCCCCCTAAAATTCAGATCCCATTAGCTTTTTTCCAGTGCTGTTGTGATGAACTGCGTAGTCATGTGAGGAGATTCGGTGGCACTGATTGGGTAGATAAGGTGTGATAATGCGTGGGGTGAGGGATTACGGTCCATTGCATTTATAGTGGCTGTCCAGTTTCTAGCTGTAAAAGTGAACATTTGGTCACAAATTTATTCGAAAAACAATTTCAGCTTCAGGGCAAATGTACTGTATATATTAATTCATCAAAGGCACATATTTAATGTTTGCCACCTCTTTCTTCAGTTTCTCATGCTCTTTTTTCTGTCTGTGTTTTTCTAACTGTTTTACCTGAAGTTTTAAGGTAGCTAATGAAAGACAAAAAGTTTATTTTCATCATCCTGTGTCTCAAAGTGTCAAGGCCTGAGGGCTGATGGAGGGTCTGTAGTTTTATGAAAGGAAAATAAGAGAGAATGAGCAGACAGTAGAGCTAAGATTTAGAGCAGTGGGCTTCAGATCCCAGAGTTCGAGTCTCAGCCTGGACATTGTTTGTGTGGGGTTTATATGTTCACTGTTATAAACTAAAGAGATACTAAGCATAAATATACCAAAATGCTTACTAGAGGGGGAAATACTGACAATCTCCTCTTGTAACAGAGAGCAATGAAGAATCTTTATAAATAAAAACATTTAATAAAAATGCCCCGTGGCACAAAAATAAGCTCGTAGGAGCACAAGAAAAAAATAGGTAGGTTATGAAAACCTCTGTATAAAGAACACAGATAAATAGATATGAGAGGCATTGTAAAATAAAAAAGAAAGAGAGAAAGAAAGGTAGGTTAGACAGACAGACCGGTAAATAGATAAGATATTAAAGACACTATATGATAGATAGCTGAGATCTGAAATATGCCATATAAAGGACACAGATAGATGAATAAGTATATATGAAAGGCACTATATGATAGATACATAGTGCTATATTTGTCCCAAGGGAAAGTTTAACTTGAATATGTGAATGGATAAACATATTAAAACAATAATAAAAATGTTATATTTAGTGACAAAGAACTATCTTTCTGCTACACCTCTACTAAAACGAAATAAGCACTCATCTAGAATTTCAAAAATTAAATAAACTCCACCATCAAAGCAGCTTTTGTGCTATAAGGAAATCAAACGCTCCCTTTTGTATTTACACATCTAAAAAAGGCCAACGATACAATCCCCAGGGAGGCTATGTTCTGGTGTCTAAAGAAGAGAAAAGCTTGTAAGTGTGGTAGAAGTTATGTCTAGGCAGGTTTTTCGGTTGCAACGTTTGTGACTCAGTTTTGCATGAATATTGGAATGTGCAGTGTAAATGTCACCTAATAGGTAATCTGCAAAATTGCATAATATTTTATTTTTACCCTGCAGAAAAAAAATTCAAACTTAATAAAATGTCAGTGAATCAGTATTACTGTACTGCAATTGGTATTTTGTTATTTAAACTAAGATTTTAGCCCCAGGTAATGTACAGGATGTTGACCTTATCCTTAAACATCCTGATGTTTTTTTTTAATAAAGATATAGGACCTCATAGTGTTGCAAAAGTCATAATTATACCAAAGGGAGGTGGTGCCAATCTAGTGCCTTACCTGTGATAGGCAGTTACATTCAGTGACCTATGTGAATTAAAGCACAAAATGACAGAAAGTAGTGACTAAATATGTATTGTACTGCTCTATGTATCAGTGTTAATGACAGCTTCTATGTCAACATCACTAATAGAGAAGATAGATGAAAATTAATTCAAATTCAGCTAAAACTAAACATTTTTGGATTTTATCTGCTTGTTTGTATCTGTCAAGCTGCAATTAAGTTGAGATCATTGTAATTTATTAGAGGAAATGGTAACAGCAGAGGGAGCTACATGTGAAGATACGCAAATATTTAATGTGCATGTAAGTCTCTATCAGGATTCACATTTTAGCCCTTTTGTCTTTGTGCTTGTAATGGATATGATGAGAGAGGGTATCATGGTGGATTCTGGGAATCGTTATATGCTGATAACCATATAGACATAGTAGAGTCAGAGGAAGAATTACAGAGGAGAGGGGCAATTGAGTGAATGAGGGGCCTTGAAGCAAGGAGGCTTGAAGGTTAATTTTGGAAAACTGGAATGCAGAAGGATGAGAAGTACGAGAAAAGTAGAGTGAGCTTCAATCTGAATAAGGTCGACAAGTTTAATTATTTTGGTTTAGTTATAACCCAAGAGGGAGTAGTGAAGTGGAATTAGCAGAGAAAATAGACCGTGTTGAGGAAATGATGGGGGCAGTCAGGATGGCATGTTCTTAAAGGATGCCAAGCAAAATAACATGAAAGATATATTTACCCTCAATAAGGCCAAAGTTAATGTAGGGTGCAGAATCATGAGCAACAAAAAAAGATAAATGTGAAAGGTTAATATGAAATGTAGAAGTAGGCCGTTTTATGATTAGAGGAAGACCTGCAGTGATAAAGATCAATGTGAACATTACAGAAACAAAACTGATGTGGTATATACATGTGGTAAGGAGAAACGAACAGGAGATGCTTGTCAAAGTATTGAGAAAACCTGACACAATCAGAAGGTCAAGGGGAGATAGAAGCTTAGGTCGGGTGACTGGGTAAGTATGGATATGAAGAAGGAGGGAGGATATGGAGGGCAGGCAATGATTGGGGAGACTCATTGAAGCAGCCAACACCTAACTAGGGGATAGAAGAAGAAGAAGAAGAAGAAGATTAAAGCAGCTTTGCATTCTAAATAAGAGTTATTGTTTAATGTTCTTTTAATGAGGTACACTGTTGTCATGCTAGACATGTACTATATAAGATGAGCATCTTTGCATAGAAATGGCCATTGTTCTTGGTGTTGAATTTGGTTGCTTTTTTCCCCAAATTCTCCACCATGAGATACTACTGAAACTCAAGAGGACATGGACTCCAAGTCTTTTCTCCTGCTTAACAAATCCCGAGAAAGGGTTTTATTTGGAATGATCAAATGTGAAGAAAAAAAACTCTGTTCTTAGTTTCTGGATTTCACCTTAATTTGATGCTGCTGTCTATCTAGTACAGTTGTCCACTCTATATTTCAGATTGAGGCTTTTTATGAAAGCATCAGCCATCAGCCTGGCTTAAACAAAAGAAATTGATTTAAGCTACCCCTAAATAAAGACAGGAACCAAACAAATGGCCTCTAAGCCCAGTGGTGTTATATTCTGGCTTGCACACAAAGTTTCTTGTTAGTCAATTACCTACCCGCCTAATGTTTTCACCATTTACATTCTGTGATGCCGTGGTGGGCCCTGCCTGGGATTTGTTCCTGCCTTGCGCCCTGTGTTGGCTGGGATTTGGCTGCAGCAGACCCCTGTGACCCTGTGTTAGGATATAGCGGGTTGGATAATGACTGACTGACATTCTGTAATGGCAACCTGCTGCTGCTAAATTATTTCCGCCACTGTAGAAGAACCTATAGATGATTGCAGCAATCATTATATCAGTGACGATGGATTTCCAAATTTTTTTTGCCAATGAAAAGCTGAAGTCAAATGTGACCGATCACTGTCAAACCTGCTTAGAAGGTCATTAACATGAAATGAAGGACACTAGCAGAAAGCTTGTGCACTGACTAGAGCCTGTCTTCTAACAGCCCATTTTTAGCATATTCAAGAAAATCAGATCTGTAAGTGTTCAGATCTTTTGTTTTTCAGCTTTTGATTTTCATATCGCCTTACTGTAAATATCTTTTTAACAGTTGTGTTCCACATGTGCTTGGCCCAAGCACTAACTTGTACTTGCTAACAAAAAAAGACTTCTGAATTCAAACCAAAATGCGCCAAAGCTGTAAAACAAAAAGGACTAGAGGATAATGTCATCGCTGAGGGCACAGCTTTTGTTTGAGATCATTTTTTAATCAAAACATAATAACAACAGTTTTTTTTATATAAGATGAAATAACTATGAATGTAAAGGAACTTCCACTCCAACCTGCCTCAGAAGGAGGAGGAGGTTAGGAGCACATGCTGATACAGTGCATTGCCTCATCCACCACATGACAAACCAGTTCAGGATCTAAGATTAGGACCCGAGTCCAGCCATGCAATGGGTTATACCTCAGCACCACACTAGTTCAGATGGAATGGAACAGTGTGAGGTTTTTCATAGTGGCTGGAGTACCAATTCTGCCACTAACAAAGAGGAGGATAGAAAAGTGATTATGATCAGACTGCATAAGCAAAGTGAAAAAGAACTATCTATCTAGCTAGCTAGCTATCAAATCCAATGTCTGTCTTGTTTTCATGAGAAAACTACTTAATGGATTTAGATCGTTTTTTTTTTCTATTATTTTGAGAGAGAGAGATCAGAGCTACAGTGGGATGCAAAAGTTTGGGCAACCTTGTTAATAGTCATTATTTTCCTGTATAAATCGTTGGTTGTTACGATAAAAAATGTCAGTTAAATATATCATATAGGAGACACACACAGTGATATTTGAGAAGTGAAATGAAGTTTATTGGATTTACAGAAAGTGTGCAATAATTGTTCAAACAAAATCAGGCAGGTGCATAAATTTGGGCACC
>JANRMT010049328.1:2666-14271 GCA_026402145.1 Polypterus bichir lapradei
ATAGATAGATAGATAGATAGATAGATAGATAGATAGATAGATAGATAGATAACCAGTTCCTTGATTTTACTGATGTTAAGTTGCATAAAACAAAATTATCCACCCTATTAACAATACTCTATTTTATCCCACTTATCAATACACCTCATAAGTTCAGAGTCATCTGACAATTTCTACAAGTGACATGACCTTGTATTATATTTATAGGCTGTATTGAAGGCACTGGAAAAATTAAAAACATAATCCTCAAAGTGCTGCCAGTTTTGTCCTGGTGAGTATAAGCCTTGTGGGGCAGATGAATAATTGCATCCTTCATTCCAGTCTTTGTCTGATGGGCAAACTGCATTGGGTCATAGTTGTAAGGAAGACATGCTCCATTTTTTGAGCATTTAAGCCTGGTATGCTTAGGATGGTGCAGATCATTGGCTAAGAATGACATATAGATGCTATACTTTGACTTCAAATATGTGGTGTGGCATGGATTCTGAAGTGGCTATCAGGACATGGCACTGCATGGAAGGATAAGGTTATTTTGTGGCCCTTGATGTCTATTATCAACCTTATTTTGCTTACTGTACCCAAATTAATGTTGTATCACCTCATGTTGCCATTCTGTATGAAGTGTGGTACATTGCTTACATTTTACATTTTGGAAATTTAATATTCATTGAGTGCTCAGTTTAATTGAATGTAATACTTTGCAAATTTAAACAGTTTTGTTTAAGACCATTCAGCCCTCAAACCAATGTAATTACTATTGTTTTTTATTTGTATAAAAATTTTTATTTGCGTTTTTAGGGGTATGTGTGTCCATTATAGAGAAAATGTGTTCTAAAGTGTTTAAAAAGGAACAACGTAGCAAATAACTACAAGCAGGAGTATGAAGGTTTGGCTAGTGGTGAGATGGAAAAAGCACTTACAGTTTTAAAATGTTCAAATGGATTAGTCATCCTGTCTGTTACCAAGGGTCAAGTTATGTTTAATGATGTTTAATTGGTTAACTGATTTTTTTATTTGTTCTTTAGCTGTTGGATTGCTCCACTATAGTGTTTTGTATGCTTCCATTACATACTTTGCAACTTACCAGCTCCCTTGGCCTGAGTGTTTGGAGGTGTTCAGTACATTAGTACCACAGGGTTCACTGCCATATTGGAAACATTAGAAGTGGCTGGATAAGCTTGGTTGGAAACATTAGCTGACACTTGAGATACTAATGTCAGCTTCACCTCCTTATCTAATAATGATACACAGTATAAATGAATATTGCAATGCTACAGTATTCTTAACAATCCACAAAATATGTGTATTATTCACAACTTAGCTAAACCTCTTAAATAAGACTTTTTAAGCAAGACATTTTGACACACAACAAATGTGAATTACTGAGTAAAAGTGTTTGTGTGCATTTAATGACTATTAATGTAGATCAAGTGATTGTTGCCCTTGTGGGTGTCATGGAAGCATGATGCTGCAATAAAATACCCCAATTCCCCCCAAGGTGTATGATTATGTTCTGAAGTTTCATTTTAAGGAAACAAGGTTGCATGTTTTTATGAGTGTGTTTTAGTGATGCACATCTCTAAAAGTAATATTGCAGAGAAGTATTAATAAATATTTTGCCAGTAACATCAGGACAACAGATTTTCAATTAATTGTACAGTCATATGAAAACGTTTGGGAACCCCTCTCAGCTTTCATAATAATTTACTCTATTTTCAACAAAAAAGATAACAGTGGTATGTCTTTCATTTCCAAGGAACATCTGAGGACTGGGGTGTTTTCTGAACAAAGATTTTTAGTGAAGCAAAATTTAGTTGTATGAAATTAAATCAAATGTGTAAAACTGGCTATGCAGAAATTTGGGTCCCCTTGTAATTTTGCTGATTTGAATGCATGTAACTGCTCAATACTGATTACTTGCAACACCAAATTGGTTGGATTATCTCGTTAAGCCTTGAACTTCATAGACAGGTGTGTCCAATCATGAAAAGGTATTTAAGGTGGTCAGTTGCAAGTTGGGCTTCCCTTTGACTCTCCTCTGAAGATTGACAGCATGGGATCCTCAAAGCAACTCTCAAAAGATCTGAAAACAAAGATTGTTCAGTATCATGGTTTAGGGGAAGGCTGCAAAAAGCTATCTCAGAGGTTTAAACTGTCAGTTTCAACTGTAAGGAATGTAATCAGGAAATGGAAGGCCACAGGCACAATTGCTGTTAAACCAAGGTCTGGCAGGCCAAGAAAAATACAGGAGTGGCATATCTGCAGGATTGTGAGAATGGTTACAGACAACACACAGATCACCTCCAAAGACCTGCAAGAACATCTGGCTGCAGATGGTGTATCTGTACATCGTTCTACAATTCAGCACAATTTGCAGAAAGAACATCTGTATAGCAGGGTGATGAGAAAGAAGCCCTTTCTGTACTCACGCCACAAACAGAGTCACTTGTTGTATGCAAATGCTCATTTAGACAAGTCAGATTCATTTTGGAACAAAGTGCTTTAGACTGATGAGACAAAAATTGAGTTATTTGGTCATAACGAAAAGAGCTTTGCATGGCTGAAGAAGAACACCGCATTTCAAGAAAAATACCTGCTACCTACTGTCAAATTTGGTGGAGGTTCCATCATACTGTGGGGATGTGTGGCTAGTTCAGGGACTGTGGCCCGTGTTAAAGTCGAGGGTCTGATGAATTTAACCCAATATCAACACATTTTTTTAGGATAATGTTCAAGCATCAGTCACAAAGTTGAAATTATGCAGGGGTTGGATATTCCAAGAAGACAATGACCCAAAACACAGTTCGAAATCTACAAAGGCATTCATGCAGAGGGAGAAGTACAACGTTCTGGAATGGCCGTCACAGTCCCCTGACTTGAATATCATCGAAAATCTATAGGATGATTTGGAGCAGGCTGTCCATGCTCGGCAGCCATCACATTTAACTGAACTGGAGAGATTTTGTATGGAAGAATGGTCAAAAATACCTTCATCCAGAATCCAGACATTCATCAAAGGCTATAGGAGGTGTCTAGAGTTTGTTATATTTGCAAAAGGAGGCTCAACTAAGTATTGATGTAATATCTCTTTTGGGGTGCCCAAATTTATTCACCCGTCTAATTTTGTTATGATGCATATTTCATACTTTCTGTTAATCCAATAAACTTAATGTCACTGCTGAAATACTACTGTTTCCATTAGAGATGTCATATATTAAAAGGAAGTTGCTACTTTGAAAGCTCAGCCAATGATAAACAAAAATCCAAAGAATTAAGAGGGATTCCCAGACTTTTTCATATGACTGTATATTTCTGGGTCAGAACATTGGTATAGTGGTTAGCACTACTAACAATGTCCAGTCATTGTCTGTATGGGGATACACATTTTCCCCATGTCTGCATTGATTTTTCTCTTTGGGTACTGCTACGTTCCTAACCATAACTCAAATATATATCTTTAAGATTTTTGCCATCTCTAAACTTGGCTCAGATTTAGCAAGTGTGGGTGTGCCCATGAATATGACATTTGACATATGGTGTCATATACAGGGCTAGGTCATACCTTGTGTCCAGTGGTGCTGGGACAATTACTTATATGATTCTCATTCATTTTAGAGCCCAGAAGTAATCTCATTGAAGTACTCTCAATATTTATTAGCAGTTCAACTATATATTGCTGTTCTCCTTAAAGACAGAACCTTTAAATTAGTGCAACACAGGAATTGAATTTTGCTGTTATTTATGGTAAACTGATGCTTTGCTAAAAGGTACCAGGGGCCTCTTTTATAATGCTTGTGTATACTCAAAAGGTGCTCGACATGTGCATATGCAACTTCAAATATAAATGTTGGGATTTATAAAAGAAAACGTTACACCAACTTTGATCCATATATACATAACATTTTGGAAAAACTGGAATATTGTGACACCCTTGATAAATTAGAGAAATGCAGCAAAATGAGCTGAATGATGACTAGCATACATTGATGTTCTTATAACTGAGTCTTTATTGGAATGTTTGTTTACGTGACAAGCATATTATATAGCAAAAAGTGATAAAAATGATGTACAGACTGTATTTTGGTTCCCTTTTAAAAGGGTCAATAGTGTGTATTTATGCTGAAGAACTTTTTTACTTTTTGTCAGTTTATGTTGGCAACCTGCTATGCTGGAAGCCGTTAACTGACCAGCAAGGTACTACATCTAATTTTTGCATAGTGTGGGTGCACAACCTAACATGTTTTGCCAACTTAAAAAGGCAATTTGTAGTAGTTGCTGCTTCTCCTAACATAATTAGAGCACTTTATTGCACTCATAGCAATAAGGGCTCCTAGCGAAGATAAAGTTGCATTTGCTTAAGGTTGAGCAGTTCCATTCCATTAATGCACAATTCATCTGTGATGCCAAGCTGTCATGTATCAGTGACAGTACTGTACCTGGTGAATGGCTTTTGTTGGCAAGGTAACTGGCTGAACCCTTAGTGTTTCATATGGACTATACTATTCATTATAACAGCAATCCTATCATTATACAGTTTGTGCCAGGTAATAGTGGTACCTTACGCAACTCCCGGACCCCAGATCACAGAGGAAAGGGGGGTGCTATAATGCTGCACAGTTATGGAGCACAGCCAGACACTTTTGATTGCAGGTGGCAGTGTCTTGATGCACAAGGAGGGAGGCTGCTTTACCAGCCAATGAAGTTCTGCAGCATCTTGATTTTTCAGGGCGGCATTCGAAGCACGTTTATGTACTCACATTTACAAGGTGATTGTGATTTGTGAAGGGTAAATTGTGTAGAAATGTGTGTACGCCAGGTTATGTAAGTGTAATTATTTTGTGATGTACTCATTTTCCTGTTTTTTGGCATCTACATATTTTCACCTTCAAATCTACACAAAATTGTATAATTAAGGCCGCAGGTGACAGGACTTGCAGGCATTTTTCTGGAAGTAGTAGGTAGTAAACAGTAACTGATTTGGTGTTAGTCCATGTTTATGGATTTTCTGCAGCTACTGTAAGTAACACAAACCACATGAAGCTCAGATGATGTATATATGTACACATCTCACAGACATTCAAAAATGCTCTTTTACTATAGTAAAAAAAAGTAAGTACACTTAACATAAGTTGAAATATGAATGCTTAGTGGAATATTTTTGTTTGGTAACTTATTGCAATGTGAAAATTAACTAGCTTGCATTTGTGCTGATGTTTTCTAATATAGTTCTGGTATTATGGGGTCGAACATTAGGATACAATGTGTGGCCAAAACCAATTTATGCCACCCCAAAATCATTCTGAAATTTATTATAATATACTTCATATTGAATACTAGCAAAATACCCGCGCTTCGCAGCGGTGAAGTACTGCCTTAAAATTTTTATTAAGAAGAAAATTAAACCTTTTTAAACTGAGGGAAAATATACCAATAATTATTTGTTAAAGATCTCTTTGTATGCCACGTTGTCAGTTCGGCCCTCCAGTTGCAATATGACCAAGCTGTAGCTGTGCGCTGAGCTTACTCTTGAGCATGCAACGTACAGTTGGCCATGTGAACAGTAATCTTGTTTCAAATCTCACAGCTTGGATTGCTGCTGTCATTATCGGTTTGAGTTTCATGGTTTGTTTCAGTTACGACAGTATTTGTAGGACTTGTGTTGAAGAGACATTCGGCATCTGTCAAGCGTTGTAAGTATACAACCAGTTTCATTGATAACTTCACATCCAGCTTTTGAGAGTTTAAACATTTCTAAACATCAAAGTGTCCACTACTGAAATCGTCACCTGTGAATCTAAGATGTTTAAGAGGCATTGGCGGTTGTCCAAAGGTGTAAAATATTTGGCCATTTCGGTACACTTAAGCATTTCACTCTTCTAGTGCTCCTGTGTAGTATAATTATCTCCTGTACCGTCATAAGTCCACACCTTGAACCTGTCCCAGTCATTCAATACATAAGACACAATGTTCCTCCGGATATCAATAGTGAGCCTGATATGGCTGTGCAATATGTAACAAAGAGAATGGAAAGGCAGGTGCCATCTCCGGGCATGGAAACCACTTGGTAAGTGACAGTTCTTTGATCGATGGTGATTACCTCGATAGACATGTTAATGGGGGTACGGTTGGAATGATAAAGGAAATGGGTACCTGAACAATGTAAAGTAAGTCTAAAATACCTATACAATAACTATAATCGTAATAAATGAACAATAAAACAGCGGAGAAGCCGTGGATTAAATAAAAAGGCTGTAGTTATCAGCAGGGAGACGTGAATACCGTGGTGAAGCAAGGAAGGGAATGTAGAGACTGGAGCGACAGACGGCCTTATATAGGCAGGCAGCCAACAACGTGGGAGGCGTTGGGATGGGGGACCCAACGCCGCCTCACACGGTGACCGAGCTGCAGGCTATGGACGTATATATGTACGTAAGTAGGATTCAGTTAGCGTTGGGAACCCGCGTACCAAATTTCTTGAAGATGGGCCCATAAGTAACAAAGACCGTTGAAAAGTTCAATATGGCAGCCGACAGTGGCATCATATCACCGAAATAACTACCAAATTTCAGCCTTCTACCTATGAATAAGAAAGTTCAACATGGCGGACGTTGTTGACCGTTACGCGTAGAATTTTGAAATGAAACCTGCTTAACTTTTGTAAGTAAGCTGTAAGGAATGAGCCTGCCAAATTTCAGCCTTCTACCTACACGGGAAGTTGGAGAATTAGTGACGTTGGAAACTTCAATATGGCGGCCGACAGTGGCATCATACCACTGAAATAAGTACGTACATCGGTTTTGGTTAGCGCAGGGAAGCCACCTACCAAATTTCGTGAAGATGGGGCCATAAATAAGAAAGTTCAACATGGCGGACATTGTGAAAATTAGTGACATTGGAAAGTTCAATATGGCGGCCGACAGTGGCGTCATACCATCGAAATAAGTACATACATCGGTTTCGGTTAGCGCAGGGAATCCGCCTACCAAATTTCGTGAAGATGGGGCCATAAATAAGAAAATTCAACATGGCGGACGTTGTCTACCGTTTTGACCGTTACGTGTAGAATTTCGAAATGAAACCTGTTTAACTTTTGTAAGTAAGCTGTAAGGAATGAGCCTGCCAAATTTCAGCCTTCTACCTACACGGGAAGTTGGAGAATTAGTGACGTTGGAAAGTTCAATATGGCGGCTGACAGTGGTGTCATACCACCGAAATAAGTATGTACATTGGTTTCAGTTAGCGCAGGGAAGCCGCCTACCAAATTTCGTGAAGTTGGGGCCATGAATAAGAAAGTTCAACATGGCGGACATTGTTGACCGTTATGACCGTTACGCGTAGAATTTCGAAATGAAACCTGCTTAACTTTTGTAAGTAAGGTGTAAGGAATGAGCCTGCCAAATTTCAGCCTTCTACCTACACGGGAAGTTGGAGAATTAGTGATGTTTGGAAAATTCAATATGGCGGCCGACAGTGGTGTCATACCACCGAAATAAGTACGTACATCGATTTTGATTAGCGCAGGGAATCCACCTACCAAATTTCGTGAAGATGGGGTCAGCCTTCTACCTACACGGGAAGTTGAAAAATTAGTGACGTTGGAAAGTTCAAAATGGCGGCCGACAATGGCGTCATACCATCGAAATAAGTACATACATCGGTTTTGGTTAGCGCAGGGAAGCCCCCTACCAAATTTCGTGAAGATGGTGCCATAAATAAGAAAGTTCAACATGGCGGACGTTGTCGACCGTTATCGACCGTTATGACCGTTACGTGTAGAATTTCGAAATTAAACCTGCTTAACTTTTGTAAGTGAGCTGTAAGGAATAAGCCTGCCAAATTTCAGCCTTCTACCTACACGGGAAGTTGGAGAATTAGTGATGAGTCAGTCAGTCAGTGAGTGAGTGAGTGAGTGAGTGAGTGAGTGAGTGAGGGCTTTGCCTTTTATTAGTATAGATGTTAAATATCTTATATATAAATGTCTATGCGTGGAAGTGTGTGTTTCTGTCTGTCTGGCCCGGAAATGAGAGGTGGAGTCGGGGTAAGGGCTCCACCACAGAGGAAACAGGAATTCGCTTAACCACTAATACACAAGCAAGGCTAGCATGTCAGCAAAATGAAACCTCAGAAGAAAGACAAAGTCACTTAGCTGCTAATGCACAAGCGAAGTGAGCAAGTTGGAAAATAGAACCTTCTAGGAGAGAAACGCCCAGAGTAGTTCCTTTCAATTAGCTGACATCTCTACATTTCAATTTTTTTTCTGACAATTTCAATAGTTTCTAGGACCCCGGGCTTTTTACAGCACAGGCTTACACAGCTAGTATAAAATATATGTGTAAGTGAAAACAGCAACTTAAATTACATTTCCTCTAGCATTATGTAAACTGGTTGCTTTCCCCTAATTTCCCTTTTGCTGGTTATATCCCCACAGAGTGAGATGTGACTAGTAGCAACTATACTTTTACATCCAAAAAATATAATCTAGCTTTGTCTTATAGGGCATACAGTGTACTGTAGAAGATTTTATTAATTTTTTGGTAAGCCAAAAAACATGTTAAAGACTGAAAAAAAATGACCATCTGTGCATAACAATGCATTTACAAACTTAGATAGGATATTTCATTTTAAAAACTTTGTAATAGAGCCACCGACAACAATAATGACCTCACTATCCAGCAAAATGAGATGCACTGTTAACATGAACCTTAAGGACTATGCCATCGTGTTGAAAAAGAGTTATGCAAATTACATGGCGGAATTATGATTATTTTATTTCCGTATTATTCATGCTTTATTACCTGTGATGGATGTTTGCTTTAGTGAGCACAATGGAAAAAACTAGTAAGTGCATTCACAGTTCTGGACCTTAGGATAAAACAATTTTTATTGTTGTCTTGTGACAAAGGGTATACATATCCTGGACTATAGGGTTTAGAATTACAGAAGTAGAGTACTCACCTGGATGTTGATTTCACTGCTAGAATGCTGAGTTGGACCAATCACAGTGTTCATAATAAACTTCGCTTATCTCCACTAAAGTAGAAACAGAGTCTTCTACAAAACTCTACTATTAACCTGTAAAGTGGTCAGCACAGCATTTCAATTTACAGTATGCCTCAATGATTTACACTTACATTTATTTGTTTGGCAGACGTTTTTATCAAAAGTGACATACAAAAGATGTAAACATAATCGAGTAACATTAGGCTAGGGTCTGTTTGTTCAGCAAGTGTAGTAGGACAAGTAAGAAAAGTTGATTGTCACAAGTGAAAAGATGTAAAATTATTGAGTATAGTTCTATGAAACCACTGAGGTCTTCTCCATGTCCAGAAGCATATTTCTTAGTGAACATTAATTTACTTTTGTAGCTCCTGTTTGTTGGAGAAATCTTTCTTTGTCTTTTTACAAGGGTCCAGCAACAGTAAGATTTCTATTTTAGTAATTGTAGCAGGGCTACATAAAATTTCAGTCATGTTTGTTTAGTATATATGTGTTGTGTTTGTTTGACATTTTCCATGTGTAATATATCTATACTAATAAAAGGCAAAGCCCTCACTGACTGACTGACTCACTCACTCACTGACTGACTCACTCATCACTAATTCTCCAACTTCCCGTGTAGGTAGAAGGCTGAAATGTGGCAGGCTCATTCCTTACAGCTTACTTACAAAAGTTAAGCAGGTTTCATTTCGAAATTCTACGAGTAACGGTCATAACTGAATCCTACTTACGTACATATATATGGCCATAGCCTGCAGCTCAGTCGCCGTGTGAGGCGGAGTTGCTTCCCCCATCACCACGCCTCCCACGTAGTTGGCTGCCTGCCTATATTGCGTCCCCCATACCCACGCCTCCCACGTAATTGAATGCCTACCCATATAAGGCCGTCCATCAGCAGCAATCCAATAGACACGCTGCTGCTAAATATTCACAGGGAATGACTGTTAAACATCTTAGATTCACGAGTAGCGATTTAGGTGGTGAGATGTCTATCGAGGTGATGACTGTAATATTTATATGTCATTGAAATGTATTATTATCAGGCATGGTTTAGGCACCTATGTCATCAGGAAGACACCAGAAAAAGGGACATCAAGGTTACTATTATGGAAGTTAATTTAGAGCACGGATGCCGTGAATGTAAGAGCTGTAATAAATAAAGTTCCCCTGCATACTTTAAAAGAAAGTCTCGCCATCATTTAATTTTTCACAATTTGTGAAAACAAGACATGGTGTCAGAATAGAGGACAGTCATGGATTTTGTTGGAGTTCCCTCGCCACGAATTGACTGGGATTCTCTTAACCTGCCGGGAGAATGGAAAAAGTTCCGACAGCACGTGGAGCTGATGTTTTCTGGCCCACTAAAAGGCAAAGATGAGAGTGAGAAATGCAGCTACCTGCTCCTGTGGACTGGGGAAAAAAGATAAAGACATTTTTAACACATGGACTCTCACCCAGGAGGAAGCTAAGGTACTGAAAACTTATTATGACCGTTTTGAGGCGTTTGTCATGCCTAAGACGAATATGATATTCACGAGATACAAATTTAATGAGAAGACGCAGGGTATAAATGAGACTTTTGATCACTTTGTAACAGAGTTAAAATTGCTAGTGAAGGACTGTGCTTATGCAAACGAAGATGAGATGGTCAAGGATAGAATAGTGTTTGGCACAAACTCAGCGAAAGTGCGACAGAAACTTTCAAGTGCCGGGTCTGAGCTAACATTAAATAAACCCGTGGACATCGCAAGATCGCACGAGATAGCACAAGCACATCTGAGAACCTTCGATGCATGTACTCCGAGCGGCTCACGTGAACTGACTGTGAACACAGTACGCAGACAACAAGCAAGAGCTCCAAAGAGCGCTGAACAAAAAACGCATTACACAATTGAGAAGGCAGCAAAAGAATATGAAGCGAGTGACGCATACAAGCATATTCATAAGTGCAGCCACTGCGGAAACAAAGCACACGGTGGAAAAAGTCAATGTCCAGCTAAAGGAAGACAGTGTAAAAAATGTGGTAAATTGAACCACTTCGCTAAAGTTTGCAGGACTGGGAAAGGTAAACCCGTGCATGCAATGTGTGATGTCTCAGATAAAGAGGAAGACGAGCTGTTTATTGATGCAGTAAGAAAGGAACAACCCTCTGAAGCTGAACAAGCCTTTGTAGACATATCAATAGGAAAGCAAGGTGTAAAGCTTAAGTTTAAATTAAGTTCATAGACACGCTGCCGCTAAATATTCGCAGGAAATCCACAACTTAATAACGGGTATGTCTGTTAAACATCTTAGATTCATGAGTACGGATTTGGGTAGTAAACACTTCGATGAATGAAACCTGTTATCTTTACAACGGTTGACAAACACGGAATGTAACTTGAACACGACACATCCTCCAAATGCGAACCTGATTTAAAGAAATAATATTAATCAAATCCTAGATGACAGCAACACTCATAACAGTCACAAAACAACTACATTGACAATCATGTTACGTTATTTTTAAAATGTTTCCTTTTCTTTTTCATAACTTCTTTAACACACTACTTCTCCGCTGCAAAGCGCGGGTATTTTGCTAGTATATATATAATATATATATATATAT
>JANRMT010049336.1:5538-17186 GCA_026402145.1 Polypterus bichir lapradei
TAAGTGTTCGGCAAGGCAGCTGAAGCGCTGCATTATGGGATCTGTAGTTTATTGTGTTACCAGCGCTTCATATACCCGGGCCATTAATAACAATAATACAGTATATAAAATGATCTCGCGGGCCGGATATAATTACACGCCGGGCCGGATGTGGCCCGTGGGCCTTGAGTTTGACTCATATGGACTAAATAGAACTTGAAAAGAAATATTTTTTGGAATGTGATCGCGCAAGTCAGTACATCGAGCCCGCGTGCTATTGTGGTTTTGCTTGTGTGCTTCAGTAAGTTACCGTCCCCTCGCTCTTACTTTTTTACCGTTCATCTAATGAATACACTGAGTATGGCTTTACCAAAACAATCATTGATCGCGAATAAAGTATCCATTATTCATGAAGCTTCAATAGGTGAATAGGTGATCTGTCTTTCTGCGTTAACTGCATGCGTTTTCATACGTCTCAAACTAAGGGGATGCGAGGTTAAAATAAATCGAGAAGCGCGTGTACATACTTAGTGCATCCCCTCTCGGGAATCGAACCTCGGACGTGGGCGCTACAGGCGAATGCTTTGCTATCGTGCCACTGCGTGTGGTTTATCTACTTGAGCATAGCAGTGTAATTCGGTTTTTGTTCAGCACTCTTTGGAACTGTTACTTTTTGTCTGCGCACTGCGTCAGTTCACGTGAGCCGCCGAATATGGTTTTATATGTCAGTCGCTCGCTTCTAATTGTTTCGCTGCCTTCTTAATTATATAATGCATGTTTTCTAAAGCGCGTTTTGTAGCTCTTCCTGGCTTTCTACGTAATGCGTGATTACGTGAGAGGTGTGATTATGTCATACGAAACTCCGCCCCTCCAGCTGAACTCCATTACAGTAAATGGAGAAAAACAACTTCCAGTTATGACCATTACGCGTAGAATTTCGAAATGAAACCTGCCCAACTTTTGTAAGGAAGCTGTAAGGAATGAGCCTGCCAAATTTCAGCCTTCTACCTACACGGGAAGTTGGAGAATTAGTGATGAGTCAGTCAGTCAGTCAGTGAGTGAGTGAGTGAGTGAGGGCTTTGCCGTTTATTAGTATATATATATATATATATATACACTAGCTGTGTAAGCCCATGCTGTAAAAAGCCCGGGCTCCTAGAAGCTATTGAAATCATCAGAAAAAAAAATTGAAATGCAGAGTTAGTGGTTTTGTTTTGCCAACGTGCTTGGCTCGTCTATCAGCAGCTAAATTAAATTCTTGATTGTCTTTGCTCTGCGGTATCACTTGGCAATAGAGTCACTTTCTCTTTCAGCTTCATGCTGTACCCTCATATATAAAAACAGTATATTTTTTGTACAGATGTTTCAGGAAGCAAAACAAGATATTCTTTCAGTTGGGGATACTACCTGACACCTCCCAGGTTATCGTTGATGATTACATATTTTTTACTAAAATGCAATTCTATTATTAAAAAAACACAAAAATTCTAAAATGCAAAATCTAGTTATTTGATGAGCCAAGAATATCACTGTAGAGCAGCGAAATGTCAATGCATATTGTAGTAGGCCTTTCCCAGCAGTAGTCATATACACCTCATAATTTCAAGCAATGAAATTACATCAAAGGATGTTTATTTTGAGTTTCAATGAGCATTCTTCCACTGCTTTGGTGCAAAAAGAATGAAGGAAATGCCTTCCAACTAACATTTTAACCTTCCTAAAAATGTTGGTCACATAGCAACACCATAAAAGCAGAAAAAAAACTCTAAAACTCTTTGTCTAACACTTCTGGTTATGTTTCTTCTCAGCCCTTAAATTCTTGTCCAAATACCTTTCCAGTTCATTTTTAACAAATACTTCATTTTTTTGCATATGGATTATGTCTACTAACTTGGAAAATAGTGCATACTTTAAATTCATTTTTATGCAGAGCTCTTCTCACCAGATATTTTCAGAGTGCCACAGACTTTAAAAGATATATGACTATAACAGTAAAATGCAAAATACTGTGCAAGCTAGTAAAACAGACATATATGAATATGCCCATTTATGTTTTCACTGATATAGATTAGAAAGTTTTATGACATTTCTAATTCAAGGCCTGTTCCTAACAACGAATAAAGTAAAATAAGAGTTGTTAACTAGAGACAAGAGAAAAGTAAAAACAGTACAGTAATCCCTCCTCGATCGCGGGGGTTGCGTTCCAGAACCCCCCGCGATAGATGAAAATCCGCGAAGTAGAAACCATATGTTTGTATGGTTATTTTTATATATTTTAAGCCCCTATAAACTCTCCCACACTGTTAACATTATTAGAGCCCTCTAGACATGAAATAACACCCTTTAGTCAAAAGTTTAAACTGTGCTATATGAAAAAACAGAGATGACAGTTCTTTCTCACAATTAAAAGAATGCAAATATATCTTCTCTTCAAAGGAGTGTGTGTGTCAGGAGCAGAGAATTTCAGAGAGAGAGAGAGCGCTCGCTGAGAAAAGCAAACAATCAAAAAATCAATATGTGCTTTTGTGCTTTTAAGTATGCCGATGCACCGCGATAAAGAGGCATTTTTTAGAGGAGCTTCCGTATCCTCAAGGCAAACAGCCTCTGTGTAAACAGCCCCTCTGCTCACACTCCCTCCGTCAGGCAGAGAGAGTGAGAGAGACATAGAAAAGCAAACAATCAAACACAGCGCGGGAAGCATATCGTATATCATTGAGGAGTTTTAGTTAATATGTAATGCATGCTCCGATTGGGTCGCTTCTAAGCTATCCACCAATAGCGTCCCTTGTATGAAATCAACTGGGCAAACAAACTGAGGAAGCATGTACCATAAATTAAAAGACCCATTGTCCGCAGAAATCCGCGAACCAGTGAAAAATCCGTGATATATATTTAGATATGCTTACATTTAAAATCCACGATGGAATGAAGCTGCGAAAGTCGAAGCGCGATATAGCAAGGGATCACTTTACTGTATATAGATTAATGAGTTCTTTAAAGTAAATGACAATGTAGTGAATCATCACTTAATACTTTAGAAGAAAGAGTTTGCAATTAGGACGAGCCTAACAGCAACTGGAAGACAATTCAGAAACCCAAGAACTAGGGTTAAATGCTCAAAATAATCATTCTAGTTATGATGCCTGTTGCAGAAATTTTCGTTAATATTACATTCTACAGAATCTTTTGTTCAAGTTCATTTTGGACAACTTTTGTTTTTTAATTAATTTTTTGTATTGTTTATGTTCATTTTAGTGGTTCCTTGATCAGTGCAGCAAAGGAAATGTCTTCCTTTTGTAGTGCTGCTGCTGTGTATGTGTCCATTATCGACTTAATTTAAGTATGAGTGATGGCAGATTCCTTTGATCTGAACTTTAAATGAAAAAAAAGGAAAAACTTCCTCTTGCAAAAGAATTCAAATACTTGTTCAAAAATGTCAAACTTATGATTATTATATTCCATATGTCCTTTGATTTTACTTTCTGATAAAGTTGCAGAACCAACAATATATATTTTAATAGACAGTCATCTTACTGTTCCCAATAGTGAAAGTAGGATGATATGAACAGTTTGAGAATGAAGAATGACAAAAGTCTGGCGGAGGCCACTTGAACTTTCATGTCATCAGATGCACTGAGATCAGTATCCTAACTAATCAATTTGCATGTCATATGTTTTCCTTTTTTTGTTGTTAAAGATCTTCATTTTCTTAGTTTGACTCTTAGACTTAAGTTGTCTTCTGACCAGAAATTTCCTCCCAGTGTTTGTTGTATGTCCTGCCTCAAAATAAAACAGTACGCCTTTGCCTCCCAAACTCTAGGCCCAGGCTTTAGTGAGGCCTAGTGTTCATGTTTTTTTCAAACTGTTAAGTTTGCTTAGTTTGTGCCGGTGTAAGTCTTCAACCTATACTGGTACTAACCAAGGGGAATGCCAGAATCAGACAACCCCTAAATAATCTTCAGTACCAAAAATTAGTAAAAGGTGAGAGGAACTGTTAAAACTCTGACACTTGTAGTGAATATTTAAAAAGAAAACCATACGAACAATAAGGATGTGCCTAAAATGGAAACCCAGATCTAACAATGCCAGTGTCACTTCCTGTGACATCATCAGCGCAACATTATGCAAATAAAGAAAAATATGACAGTAGCTAATGCTTTGTAATTTCACTTTAAAACATATGAAATAAACATTTGTTTTTGAATACTCATTTGTAAAAAGACCAAAGCAGAAAATTACAAGCATAAAAATGGCATATAATACTACAGCATTTTGAACTTTTCAAAAGTACTTTTGATTTCTGAACTTACCAAATCCCTGCCTGGACTTTGACTGTGAGTTTTGCGTGCTCCTCTCCATGTTTCCTCTTCTGGGACTTCATGTATAATGGCGTGCATAGAATTCACACTAAAACAATGCATATGGACAAAAACAGAAATGTGCTTTCACACAAAAAAATCTAGATGCATAAAACTGTGCGCACAGCAAGGTCCATGCACTTCCCCTTTACAAATCCCAACGAAAGAGACATTTAACACACGTGCACACGCCTACAGCCCCACCCTGACTAATCCTAGAATGTTGCATATTTTAATATGCAAATCAAAATAAATATCACCTTCTGTTTGGTGTTTTGTTAAAATGCTATGGCAAAATCACGTGGAAAAAAGATCTTCGAATGCGAAGTGGAGGCAAGGAAAAATGTACTATTTGTTGGCTTAAGCAGTGGTATAAGCAAGAAAAGGAAGTTATGGAGTGATAGAGTGTGGTGGAGACACTTGAAATTTCAACTTCAGAAAGTCACACAGTCCTTGAAATAAAAAAGAAGCGGTCAGATATCAAAGTCAACGTGACAAGGCGAGTTGCAGCCCACCGTCTGTTTATTCTGTTTCAGACAATATTACAAACACTGATACCCCGTGCTGACTCCATGTGGTGATGGTGCTGCTGTGCCCAGCACATCTTCAAACACTGGTTGAACACACACCTCTGCCATGGAAATCACTGGGTGACCATCAGGCTGTGTGCTGATGGATGAAGCTCTGGAGTCACAAAATGCAATAGTGGATGCTGTAATGAACTACGAAATGGCCAATGAACAAAGGAATATAAGGGCTGTTCTATGAGATATGAATTGGTTAAAAAATAAATGTTGAATCTGATTACCTGTTTTTACATTCTGTTCATTACATTCAAACAAAGCTGTAACACTGTCCAATTTGGCTGATCATTTGGTGGGTCAGGGTCAGGTTCATCATACCACATCTCTTCAAGTATGGGCAAAAGGGGGTTTTGATGCCTTTAAAACCATAAAACAGGCCAGGAACCTTCCTTGGCTAGTCCAGAAGAGGCTTACTTCAGACCAGCTTTGCCAGAAAACTATCTGCTGCCTCCTGGCCTAGCAGGCCCCAAAATGCACAGTTGGATTTTAAAGTTCAAAAAGACTATAAAGGTCCCAAAAATGACTTACTAGTGAGAGAAACTGTGAAAGCTAAGCCTAGTATAGACAAATCTCACAAAGAATCTTTACTAGGGAAATATTTATTACCAAAGTAGATAAATGTAACAAAATGCTCAAAAAATGAAAAAGAGGCAAAAAAGGAATTGCATAAAAGGCAATCCTAGCAAACAAGTTACAAAACAGTGGTCCAGCATTGTATTCTTTAAAACAGGAAAAAGAAGTCATCAAAATGAGAAGGACTCAAAGGAAACAGCAACACTTACAATATCCCAATAAAGAACTCACAATCCACCGGCTAGGACTGTCACTCAAAAATGCAGATAAAGGCATAAGAAGGACCCAGCAGCAATGACATCAGGGTGCCCATGCCTCCTGGGGGGCTCCAGCCACAAAGTGTAGGAAATGAAGTGACATTTAAAACACAGTACAAAAATGTAAACATAATGGAAAATTCATAACAAAATGAAAAAGAATAAATTCACAAACAACAATAAAACATAAAACACATACATTTACAGATCCATACATAACTTCCCAGTGGATTGGTATTATTTTATTGTATTCCTACTGGTCCTTTGTTATTTTATCTTATTTCTTTTCCACTTTATTTTTACATATAATATTACTGTTTTAATTTTTTTGCTTACTTGTATTATGTGTTGTAGCATTGGTTGTGTTTCATGAAAAGTAGTGTCTTTTTGCTTTTTGTACCCAGTAGGAGTGGAGCTCGTAATTTCATTGCAATTATTTTATAATGACAATAAAGGCTTTCTAATTCTAGTTTTAATTCTAAATCTAATAACAACCACATCATGTGATGCCTAATATAACAATACCAAACACATCTTAGACTATTTTTAACAATGAAAGAGTACCAGCCAAACAAAACATAAAAAAAAAACTGCCAAAAAACATAGCAGTGAGAAACAATGCTCCACCACTTCACACACCTAACACTGGTTAGTTGTTATACAAAAAACTAGGTGAAGGATCAAGATAACGGTGAGCTGTGACAGATGAGACAAAAGATTGGAAAACAGATTGTTGACTGCATGGTTAAAAGGAAGAATACAATACAAAGAAATAATTGTGACTGATGAGCTTGTTATGCTCTCTTGACAGACGACATAATTAAGAGGACTGTAAGGGAAACGTGAATGGTTTTAGGAATTATTAATCATCTATGAATATATCTTGTAAGTGCATGATTAAACATTTAAATTGAGAAAACCTGATCTCCTTTTTGTCACTAAGGAAAGACAATGAGATAACTGTTACTCCAAAACAATCCATTTATTTCCACCTCAGTTCCTTATGTTGTTCTGAACATCAGAGTTTCTTGTAATTCACTGGGGTTTATCTTGTATTTCTTGATGCAACTGAGAAGTATTCAAAATAATGGAAAAAAACTGATTAGTACAAATATCATACTTAAATACTGGCTTAAAGGTATATCAATCTCTTAATTCAAATGGCTGTTGTGCCATATATATTAAGTACACAACAAATATAATCCCTGCCACCAGCACAAGAATAATCAAGCTAAGTTGAAGTCTTGAATAACAGTTGCAAAAAAAGAAAATAATCTGAAACGCATCATTATATTTCCTATCCTTAAGACTAATTGGATGATTACTTGACCCCATGAACAGTGTGTGAATTTTAAAGTGAGTTATATTTAAAACTGACTTTGCTCAGTGCTCTCTCATTTCATGTACGCACCTTAAATGTTATGGATACTCATTGTTATTACTGCTAAGCACCCAGTTTCCATCTATCAACTAACATTACTCAAATTTCACTTTAGGTCTATTAAAAGCTGTCTTCCTTTTCTATTTATAGAAGTAGTAAATATTAATTAATGCTGCCTTTCAAGTTTAGCACAACACAAAAGATTGTGATTTGAGCCATCTGTGTTGTTACAAATAGAGGGCCTCTGAACAAAAGTCCTTCTGCTTAAACTAAATTTGGAAAACTGTTTACATAAGCTTTATTCCACACTCCACATTATACTGTTCATCTGCTGTTGCACTGCAGTGACCATAACATAACTACAGAAGAATAGGATGCCACCTTCCAAAGATAGAGACCAGAGTGCTATCTGATGGATTTTATTTCTTGGTGCTAAATGAGTTGCATGCGGTAATATAAGCAACTTAACTTGGTAGAAACACACTACATAACTTTTTCTTCTACAAGCCAACTAAATATGGAACTCAAAAAGGCCCTTCTCCATACACACATAACTGAGATCTGTTAAAATGTTTTAGGAAACATAAAAAAAAACTGCCAAAAAACATAGCAGTGAGAAAAGCTGAGGGATCATTCACACCAATGGACATCATTGCAGTGGGATATGTAAATCATGTAAATCACATAGGTGTTTCCGTTTTAGCCATGTGGACTGGGTTCAAAAAATAAACTTTTGTCCAAAAGTCAAGCACCTATCTTGTACACAAAGCAAGTTTACATAAGCTCTAAACATAAAGCCATTGCAACTTTCAGTGCTCAAGTCAGACATCAGTTGAATGATATACTTCAGGTAACATTTTCAATTGTCATTTCCAAAATGGCAAATGCATTGTTCTTAATCACTATCAAGACATAAAGCAAAAATGTATATTTCACATTTATCTTTGAATGATGACACATTGATGCTGCATACTGGAAGCTGAAAATAATTTAATTTATTGTATTAGTTGTGCATTTTGCAATCATTTAAGGTGTATTATAAATTGTAACATGGTAATTAAATATTCCTACAGTATATTAAATGTCCATCTTCGTCTGACTCAACAAAAAGTTGGCAAATACACATTCTATTTTAATTGTCCAGGAGACACAAATTTCAAAAAAACAAAAATAAGCTCAGTGAACACTATTCTTAGTTTCTCAAACAATAAAGGAAGAAAGTTACAAGGTGGTATTAACCTTGCACTGAAACTGCATTACTCTGATCAGGTGTGCTTGCAACGTTGAGGTTATCTTCATTATAAATCTATGGATGTTGGCAAGTGTTGATCATTTACAAAATTGTTCCCCATATTTCTTACATTTTTGGAGGTAGTTTAATGCTATCTTTTATAGAGAGAGCCTAATTACATCAAATGTCATTGTGTTCATCTTCAAAATTCACGAAAAGTTGTTTTTTGCAGTGAATATGCTGTGTTCACCAGTGACTTTGTTTGCTGAATATTTGTTCTGTGTCCAGCTTAGGCGAACATTTTTTTTCTAAGTATCCCATTAAACTTTGCAAGGGTAGCATGACATCACAGAGATGTAGCAGCCTGGCGCAGAACTTTCTCACATGTTTACCATAAGATTGTTGCCAACATGGCCAACACTAAGTTGCAAGCACACCATTCGCCCTGTCCTCTGAAGCATTTGACAGGACTGTGCCATATTTTTCCCCATCTCCAAGCACATCCATTTCTTCCACTCACAGTCACTTCAACCCCCAGTGTTCTTTGATTGCTGTATGTTTGTCGTCAGTGATTTTAAAAAGGTAATAAATGGGGCCTGAAACTACAAAGGTTGAGAAACACTGCCAGATTTCCATCCCACACACATTAAAAAAAATAAAACAAAAAAAAACACATTTTGCCATCGGATATATAAAACTGATCTCTGTGTGCAGTACCGCATGGCTAATTATGCATGCAAATTAGCTGTACTCAACAATGATCTCTAAACAAACCTTAATGGAAACCCCCTACCCTCCTCAGAAAACAAAGGACATGCTGTGAAAAAATGAAAATAAAAGATCTATTACCTTTTACAGAGTGTTTCTTCATTCACTTGTGATTCTGCATTTCCATTATTATACATAATAATGCACAAATTACTAAACTGTTTATTTGGGATGTGATTAGTGGTGACTCGCCACAAGGGAGTCCCACATGTACCAGTGTCTAATCCTATAAATGAATGCAACAAATCAAATGATTCAAAAGAATTGATTTACTGAAATAAGTAGTTTAAAAGTATTAAATCAGTAAATTGAATTAAAATACTCATCACTGTTGTACAATTGTTGCTTTTAAAGGCAAAAAAAAAAACTTTTATAATGTTGATACTAGGAGTGATAAAATAAAGTGATATACAATATTTGGATATCTGGTTACAGATTTATGCACATCTTACACATGGCATGTGCTATAGAATAACTGTGAGTGACAGCAACAATATAAACATTTATTTATACTTTCTTCAATAAAGTCAGGCAAAAATAAAACAAAATACTATCAACAAAATAAATGGTGAAAAAATAGCAAATTTTCTTTAATGCACTACATGTTCAGCCCAGCCCACTACAGGCTTTCAAGTTCAAGCTTATTGTCATACTAGCAGAATACCCGCGCTTCGCAGTGGAGAAGTAGTGTGTTAAAGTTATGAAAAAGAAAAGGAAAAATTTTAAAAATAACGTAACATGATTGTTAATGTAATTGTTTTGTCATTGATATGAGTGTTGTTGTCATATATATCAAAATACCCGCGCTTCGCAGCGGAGAAGTAAAAAGAAAAGGAAACATTTTAATAATAACGTAACATGATTGACAATGTAATTGTTTTGTCATTGTCATGAGTGTTGCTGGCATATATATATATATATATATATATACTCAGCAAAAAAAGAAATGTCCCTTTTTCAGGACTGTGTATTTCAACAATAATGTTTTCAAAATCCAAATAACTTTACAGATCTTCATTGTAAATTGCTTAAACAATGTTTTCCATGCATGTTCAATTAACCATAATCAATTAATTACCATGCACCTGTGGAATGGTCGTTAAGACCTTAACAGCTTACAGAAAGTAAGCATTTAAGGTCACAGTTCTAAAAACGCAGGACACTAAAGAGACTTGTCTACCGACTGTGAAAAACACCCAAAGAAAGATGCCCAGGGTCCCTGCTCATCTGCGTGAACGTGCATTAGGCATGCTGCAGGGAGGCATGAGGACTGCTGATGTGGCTAGGGCAATAAATTGCCATGTCCACACTGTGAGACGCCTAAAACAGCGCTACAGGGAGACAGGAAGGACAGCTGATCATCCTCGCAGTGGAAGACCAAGTGTAACAACACCTGCACAGGATCGGTGCATCCGAATATCACACCTGCGTGACAGGTACAGGATGGCCACAACAACTGCCCGAGTCACACCAGGAACACACAATCCCTCCATCAGTGCTCAGACTGTCCGCAATAGGCTGAGAGAGGCTGGACTGAGGGCTTGCAGGCCTGTTGTAAGGCAGGTCCTTACCAGACATCACCAGCAACAACGCCGCCTATGGGCACAAACCCACCTTCGCTGGACCAGACAAGAGTGGCAAAAATTGCGTGAGTTTCTGCATGACAGCAATGTCAGTGTTCTGCCATGGCCAGCGAAGAGCCCAGATCTCAATCCCGTTGAGCACGTCTGGGACCTGTTGGATCGCAGGGTGAGGGCTAGGGCCATTCCCCCCAGAAATGTCCAGGAACTTGCAGGTGCCTTGGTGGAAGAGTGGGGTAACATCTCACAGCAAGAACTGACAAATCTGGTCCAGTCCATGAGGAGGAGATGCACTGCAGTACTTCAAGCAGCTGGTGGCCACACCAGATACTGACTGGTACTTTTGATTTTGAGCCTCCCTTCATTCAGGGACACATTGTGAAACATTTTTAGTTTATGTCTTATGGTGTTGACTCTTTTAGTGTTCATACAAATATTTACACATTAAGTCTACTGAAAGTAAAAACAGTTGAAAGTCAGGGGACGTTTCTTTTTTTGCCGAGTATATATATATATATATACATACATGTGTACATATATACACACACACATATACTATGGGGTGCCAAACAGGCAAATACATTGATTTTCTGAATATATAAAGTCGGCGTCAGAATATATAAAGTCATTCCCGAATATATAAAGTCAAAATTTGAATATATAAAGTCACTAGCAAAATACCCGCGCTTCGCAGCGGCGAAGTACTGCCTTAAAATTTTTATTAAGAAGAAAATTTAACCTTTTTAAACTGAGGGAAAATATGCCAATAATTATTTGTTAAGGATCTCTTTGTATACCATGTTGTCAGTTCGGCCCTCCGGTTGTAACATGACCAAGCTGTGCGCTGAACTTACTCTTGAGCATGTAACTTACAGTTGGCCATGTGAACAGTAATCTTGTCTCAAATCTCACAGCTTGGATTGCTGCTGTCATAATC
>JANRMT010049337.1:0-12285 GCA_026402145.1 Polypterus bichir lapradei
CCCCCTCACATATACTAATGTGCCACAAACAGGAAGTTAATATCACCAACCATTCCCATTTTATTAAGGTGTATCCATATAAATGGCCCACCCTGTACTTTAAAACCTCTTATTTGATTGCGTGTTAAAATATCTTAATTTCATACAGTATAGATAGAGAAACCTGAGGAATTATTTGTTAAAACTTCCCAACATTGCAATTGATTTTGCCAGTTACTGAATATTTACACTTCAAAGTTGTTTTCCCACAAAGAGCAAATGCTGTATTTTTTTATATCCATGAAATATTGTATTTTTTGCCATAAACCCAGACCTAGCACAGAAGGATTGCAATTGGAAATGGAATTTTAAATGACCTGTATATAATATTATATTATGTATTTTTACAATTATAAATCGTAGTATCTCAAACTCATTAACTGCTGTTTTTTTCACTTTTAAGTGTACATTGATTACATGTATAAAAAGTGATTTTAAAATGCTTTAGCTTCAGGTGTTAAGAATAGATTTAAATGTTTGCTTGCTTTTAGTTATTGAAGATGACTTGATGGTAAATTAAGCTAAATATTAAGCTGTGTCACATATATGTCGCACTTGTATTTTGCTCATATAATACATTATTTTATATCAATATATGTATCACAATGCACATATGTTTAATATTATATGTATTTAGCAAATATTGTGTATGAACATGAACAGTCATAGACTAAACGTTTATAATTTATACCAAACATATTAAAATGACTGTCAATTTTTTACTTATTTACTTATGGGCAAATAAGCACATAAAATATATACAGGAAAATTACCAGCAAATCTGAACAGCGTCATGAATGGTTTATTATAATTGCAGGAAATAAAACCATAGCATGATATGAAGGTGCAATAGTTTACACTGCCTCCTCATAGCTCCATGGACCTATGTTAGAAGCCAGTCACTGACTGTGCAGAGATCGAACATTCTCCTAACCTGTTGTACTGTAGCTTACTTTCTCCTCCTCAGCATGTACATATTAATTTAACTGCTGAATGTCTTTTTGAGAGTGTGGGGTGTGCATGAATGTGACCAAAATGGTCTGGCATTACATTCATGGCTGATTCCTACCTTGCATCTGATACTGTGGATGGGCACAGACTCCCTCTGAATCCAGATGTTGGGTTTAGAAAATGATGGACTGACAGATATACAGTCACCAGAGAGTCTAAATCAATTTTTCTGAGATTATTTTTAATAAAATAATGAAAAGAACACTCTTCTCCTAATATTGACATTTTTACCATAACAAAAAGATGAATGAATAAAAGACGCAATCTATCATGGCCTAGAATATTACATAATCAGTTATACAAGGTCGTGAGAAAATGGATTATCTGTTTGTTAGCCTTGATTATACAATCTGACAAAATAGGCAAATGACTGTGTACGGTGTTAGAAAGATAACAGTTTTGACTAAAATATTAAATCAAGGAAATAGAGACCTCAGGTACTGATTCTAATACATTTACTATGAACAAAAAATCTGGATTTTGTGTAACAAAACCATTTATAGATACAAATATGATAATGTATGACAGATTCACAGTACTTGTAAGGTGCTGTTTTAATTATGTGGGATTTATTACTATTATGATTACATTTTCTAACATGAGGCTTACAGTAGTACACACTTTAGTTTGGTTTCTATTACATCTGCATAACTGATACAATCAGTCAAAGTATCTCAGTTTGCATTCCTTACATTCTAAAGAACATTATTATTCACATTGTATAATAAAAAGAGATTATTCATTAGTTATTGAAAGAGGAGAGTTAAGGAATCGAAATTATTTTTTGTATAAAAAATGATTATATATAACATGCATAATTTAAACAAAATATTTTGTAACGCCTAGATTAGCTGCTAGCTAAACACAAAACATTTAAAAAGTTAATCAGTTAGCCATAGATGAGAAAAGCTTGTGATTTTCCTTATCACTTTCACTGGTTGTAGTGAGCACAGTGTGAGCGTGACATACCAAACTTCTACATGAACAGCAAAAGTTTCTAATCTGTCAGATGTGATTTTATCCCTGCCAGTTTCCTGCCTCCCCCACCCATTTAAGACATCAAGGGACTCCCTCATCAGACATACAAAATACACCAGTTAAATGTCAGTTGTTGCTTGGTAAAATTTTGCATTTTTCTGTACTTGTATAAAGCAGAAGATTACATTCTGTATTGTATTATACATTGGGGAAATCATAAGAATAAACAATTTAATCTGTTAGTATGAATGTGTATTTCACATTAAATATAATTACATTGTTTCCATTATTATGGTACTTTTAATGTATATGAATTCTTTAAAATATTTTAGATTATTTTTTTATTTCCACAATGTAAAATATTCTGAATTGTAACATATGCCATTTTATTGCAGATTGTGTAATGCCAGTATTACACTCTGAATCTGGAAATGAGCCCTGCAGTTTTTTTTCCTGTCAAGACACTTGAATTACTGGCTGTTATTGCCTGGCTTTTGTAAATTAAAATATGTAAATTGGACAGTGTGCTATATGCTCATAAATAACATGCACTGAGAAGTAAATATGCAGCTGTACATTAACTTTTTAAGACCCACCAATTTCTAATTTAGAAAGCTTAAACTGTATATAGGGCAGTTATCACACCATAAATACTTTTAAAAATCATTTGATTATTTCAGTTCTGCCATGCACACTTTATTTCTCTTCCCATACCAAAAATATTGGTTTTACCCTAATAAGTTATCTTGAGGGACCTGTCCAAATGTGGCTGGCTACCTCCATTCTTGGGAGATCTGCCTCAGTGTGTCTCCATATAAGAGGTAGTTCAAAGTTTGAAAATACTCTGCTTCAAACCATTTAGCTTACTAAAGAAGTAACTTTCCAGTCTTGTAACATAAAGTATTACAAAAATATAAAAAATGCCATTATACATATGGCAATTGTACAAAACATATCAAACACTCTAAGGCTTGGTCTGTCACTATGCTAAATATACAGTACAGTATGTACTTAGAGCTTCTAGGATTGAGAATGTGAATATCCATGATATTTGTATTTGTGTTTGAATAAAAATACTTAGTATTGCAAAAAAAATGAATCCATCATTCTTTAAGAATTGTCAATTTAGTATGAGTGTGGGAGCTTGTGTGCTTCATTGATCCTTAGAGCTATGTTGCCTGGATATGTGCCCCAGATAAAGATACTCATTGACAAATGTGTCTAAGAAGAGAGGCCAGACATAAACAAATACATACACTACCAGTCAAATGTTTTAGAACACCTCAGTTATATTATATATAATCGGTCATTTTCTAACCTGCTTAGTCTTGAACAGGGTCACAGGGGCTGCTGGAGCCTATCTCAGAAAGCATTGGGCACAAGGCAGTAACAAACCCAGGGCAGGGTGCCAGTCCATCACAGTGCAAATACACATACACACCCCAACAACACATTAATGCCAATTTAGTATCACCATTCCATCTAACATGCGTGGCCTTGGACTGTGGGAGGAAATCCACACAGACATGGGGAGAACATGCAAATTTCATGCAGGGAGCACCCAGGACACAAACCCTAGTCTCCTTAGTGTGAGGCAGCAGCACTGTCTTTGTGCAGCCCATATATATAATATAATTTCATCCTTATGAATTTTCTGATTATTCCAGGAGGACCTTGTGCAGAACATGAATACAGAGCCAGAGGGTGGAGAGTGTTGCTCAACAGGTAGCACCTAGTGGCCAGGTGACTCATGAAACACAAGGCAAAGGTGCCACATCCTTTGTGTTACGGGTAAGATTGGGCTGAACTCCATAGTAATCCTTAGCGATGGAAACTGGCTGTTGGCATGGAGAAAACCTGAAACTTGTTTAGGAGGTTAAAAAACAATACCTGGAAATACTCAAACTCCCCTCTATGCAAAATGTTAGCTTGAATAACATTTCTAAATAAAGTGTGGTCGTTTTCTTATTCTTGAGTTGCTTCATTAAAGACACTCCGAACAGGTTTGGGGGATATTTTCACAAGACCTCAGTTGGCTACAATACTGTTACACTTTGTTCATTTGATGAAAGGGTCATTCTAATTAGATTTTGAGTTGCAGAGAAACACCATTGTTGTTTTTATGCATGCATCAAACAATTATTTAGAGTATTCAGCCTTTTTAGAGACATTGGAGTTGGTGCTCAAAAGAGTGACATCTACTGACTCTGCATGCCTACTAGAAGACATCAATGCTTATATGATATTTTTGGGAGATACTGTGGTTATTTCCCTCCAACTATGAAGTATGTGGAACTGCCCGATTGATATGAATCTTAACAATGGTTTTTTTTATTGGATTTCTGTGCTAGCCATTGCTTGTTCATATTAAGTACCATGTGCAAACACAAAGCTACTCATAAGTTAACTAGAGTATATTGAGTGAATGGTCATTCACTCACTTTGTAGTCATATTGACTACTCTTAAGGCTGTATGTTCTGAACATTCAGGTAAAGAAAGACACTGAGTGGTGAAGTGACAACCACTTGGTGATGAGCTTTCTCAGAGGGATGGAACACCCACTGACAGACCTGGAAAGTGTTCTGAAAATAACTAGTGGAAGCACCTGTCCAGAATTAGCAACAATATCCAAAGGAACATCTCCTGTCTCTTGTGAAAGGTCAGGGGTGCAGAGTCCTAAAATGACTTTGTTCAAAATCAGTACTGCAGACAACCACAAAGAGCTATAGGAAACCGGTTGTTGGTGCCTGTCACTGAGGCCAACCTAAGATTTGTTGTTGGATAGTAGTAGTAAGGAAAGCTGATTGGTTGAAGAAAGCCTTGTTTGCAAAGCTATCAATAGGGTTTCCAGATTTGATTAAGAGTACCAGTAGGACAAAAGTTATTAGCTGTGCAGTTGCCTAAGCAAATGACCATGTGGTGTTAGATTTTGGTGAAGCCATTAAGAATGTCTTTAAGATGACTGAGGAAGGGTAGGTGAGACATTGCCTAAGCAGTTATTGGTAAGGGTGGAGAAACACGGACATCAAATGGGGATATTACTGAAAATGTGGAGTGAGCACTTTGAGGAATCCCTAAACCTCTTGGAGGAGCCAGTGTCAGAAGTATTGTTTGTAAATTGCTCAGTAGTGGCAAGACCAAAGGTATAGATGAGATCACATTGGGGAAGGTAAAAGCAGAAGGGTTTTTTTTTTTTTTTTTTTTTTTTTTAAAATTTTGGCTAATACAAATCGTCAATGTGGAATAGAAGGTACATAGACTGCCTTGAGACTGACTGAAAGAGCTAGTGGTTCCCTTTTTAAAAATGGGGACAAGAAGGTGTTTACCACTTCTTGTGAATTCTTAGTCTATGGCTAAAAATTTGTTTTATTGATCTACCAAACACTATCAAGTGCTTCTTATTTTCAGTTTCTCTGTTTTTCAAGTGAATGGGGTGACTCGGTTGGCACCCCAACATTTCTTCTTGACTCCTGCCATAACCTCAACCATTCCAAAGGGATCGTTTTTTATAGAAGCTAAAGATGTATTATATTAGAATTTCTGTTTCAAAGACAACTGTAATTAGTTGTGCAGCGCAATGCCCGTTGTTCCTCCCTACAGCGTCTCCTAGTGGCCCCCATGGCATCCAGCAGGGCTGCGTATAAAAACTACAATGTCCATGATGCCCTGCTGGTCTTCGGGGGACCTCCATACTGCAAGGAGGGCTCCACCTGGCGGCTTGGGGGTATTGGCCGAGATATACGGCCGGCCATACACCACTATATATATATATATATATATATATATATATAGTGGTGAATGTTCTGGTCCAAATAATTCTTCACAATACACAAAACAAAGGTTTGGGGACCGTCCCCATATATTGTCGTCCAGACAATAAATGATTCAGAGTCTTAATCAAAACAGTGAACAGTTTAGTTTCAACAAAATGGCGGATTTATAGGGAAAAGGATTATGGGACAGGAAATGGTTGGCATGAAAACAGGAACCGGAATCAACATCATAATGATGAGACGGAAGTGAGGTGGTTTGATGGAGCCGGAAGTGATGTCATCATGGTTGGCCAGAAGTGATGTCATCGTGGCCATTTTGGAAGCCAGAAGTGGAGGAATTTATTTTTCTTCAGGTTTTCTGTTGAGCAAAAGAGATTTAGGTAAGTACCACGTGACAACCCTCTATCTCGCGATGTTTCACTCACCTTTAGGCTCTTTGACTGCCTCCTAATCGCACATGTGTGACAATATATATATATATACACACACACACATACATATACAGTATAGTACATACATATATATCTATACTAATAAAAGGCAAAGCCCTCACTGACTGACTGACTGACTCACTCACTCACTCATCACTAATTCTCCAACTTCCCGTGTAGGTAGAAGGCTGAAATTTGGCAGGCTCATTCCTTACAGTTTACTTACAAACGTTGGGCAGGTTTCATTTCGAAATTCTATGCGTAATGGTCATAACTGGAATGTATTTTCGTCCATATACTGTACTGTAATAGACTGCAGCTCGATAGCCGTGGAAGGTGGAGTTTCGTATTAAAGCATTTAACCAATCACATTTCAGCCATCATTTGTTGCCAGGCAGAGAGAATAGACTGCAGCTCGATAGCTGTGGGAGGCAGAGTTTTGTATTAAAGCATTTAACCAATCACATTTCAGCCATCATTTGTTGCCAGGCAGAGAGAATAGACTGCACCTCGATAGCCGTGGGAGGCGGAGTTTCGTATTAAAGCATTTAACCAATCACATTTCAGCCATCATTTGTTGCCAGGCAGAGAAGCTTTCACAATCCATTGTGTAGGTACACAGAATAAATGTTGATTAACCTGTTGCTTCAACCAATCAGATTTTGAGTCGGTGTCAATAGGGCCCTTTAGCAGGCGTGTGGCAACGTCACCGTATTCAGACCCATTGATTGGATAGAAGCCGATATGGGGAACTCTACGAGGCCACTGAATGCACCGCAAACGCTCCGAGCGAAAGATCGTCGCGCGCACTACGGCCAACTCAGTGGCAGGATTCTGGACAATATTATTTGCCAGACACAGACCAGATTTCAAGACCACGAAAACCTGATGTTTGTCACGCTCCTCGAGCCCCAGAAGTTTCGGGAATACAAGAAAAATTTCACGCATGCAGCCTTCTCCAGTTTAACACAAGAGCCACGGAGCGCTTTTTGATCTGTCTTGGCTAAAAACAGAACTGACTGTAATGTATGCCATACATGATTTTTTTAGGAAAATGTCCCACTGATCTCCTTGACTTCTTTCATCAGAAAAATCTGAATGAGAGCATGGGGCAGCTGTTCACATTGGTATATTTGGCGGTGAGCATTCCCGTGTACACTGCTTCTGTCGAGCGGACATTTTCAGCCCTTAAGCGAATTCAAACTTATGCCAGAAATACCATAGGGCGGGTTCGCCTTTCAGCATTAGCTTCGAATGCGATAGGAAGAGACATTTTGATGGAACTGAAGCACACGGATAATCCGTACGACAGAGTAATTGAACTGTTTTTGAGGAAAAAAAGGAGGATGGATTTTGTTTACAAATAATCCGAATTTTTGGTGAGTAAAATGTTTCGATTTTCCTAAATAATATTGCAAGTTTATGAGTTATTATTGATGTTTTTTATGTGATGTTGCGGCTGTGGCTGCAGTAGAAAGGAACTTGTTCACCCCGGTTTGTCTATTCAATAAATAGACAATTTGAATATGCAAATCAATATAAATAGACCTTAAGCTCTGTTTTCTGTGAAAAGGCAATGGGAAAAGCAAGAGGGAAAACAGAAGAATTTCAGTGAATACCAAGTGGAGGCAAAGAAAAACGTAGTATTTGTTGGTTTATACAGTGGAATAAACAAGAAAAGGAAGTTGATTGAGTAACATAGCGTGTCAGGAGAAACAAGTTCAAGTTCACCATGTCGCACAGTGCCAGACATAAAAAATAAGTTGTCAGATATCAAAGTCACCGTGAAAAGGCAAGACGTGGCCCACCGTCTGAGTGTCATATGGATACTTATTAGAGTACAGTGTGAAAAAAAGGCACAGAGTAGGAAAAAAGCACAAAATGTTAACTTCAATCTTGAAATATCCACTTTAATCACGTAGTTTATTTTGTCATTAAAGTAGAACTTCATAAACTTCATCTTAAATTCATTTAATTTACTAGTTTTTCAAATCCCATCGTAACCAAAGTAGCACGTTAAATGCTTTGTTTTGTATTTGATCTTCTATGTGCTCTGTGTGTGAATCACTACGTGCTTCTTAAACGGATATTCTCTTTCTCCGACAGGACACAGAATCCATTACATTCATGATATTACAGCTCTCTGAATAACTAAAATACTGAGATGTATACGTGATATCACTTTCATGATGATTGGAATGAAAGCATGTTATTAAGAACACGACGGCACAGTGATTGTTCATGTCTCATACAAGATGTTGCTGCACCATGCGCGACCTTCGATGAAATACTTTATTGTAGCAGTACTGTCTCTTTCAAACGTACTAACCTCCAATTCCTGTGCTTACTTTTCTTTCCCCAAATACCCAATTGCCACACAATCAGCTCTGTAATAGACATTAAGCCATCTGTAAGCTTACAACGACGATTCTTCAAAACTTTTAAGGAACATTGAAATATCTTCATAGTATCTGTTTAATTATTCTATCCATCTATCCTTTCAGTGTCGCGCCAGTCTCAGCAAATATGCAGCGCAAAGCAGGAACAATACGTGAACTTGCTAGCGCTGCGGCACCGTGGCCTCACATGTTTAATTATTAACAATACAGATTATTTAAATGAAGTTAAAGTTTTATCTGTATAATATAATAAACATATTTTGCTGCATTTCATCTTAAAAATGATCTCGTCATCATATGTAACTATGCATTTTATAAAGTGGCTCAGGTTGTGTAATATAACTGTAGTGCAAGTTTACAGAGAGGTGATTGTACTTATAAGTACAAACAGTTCTACAAGGAGCAATTGATTGAGTGCGTTTATAGTTCTTGGGATGAAACTGTTTCTGAACCGCGAGGTCCGTACAGGAAAGGCTTTGAAACGTTTTGCTGTGGCTTTGGCAGCGTGGGCTTGATGCTGTAATACTGATAATTCTCTTTCCAATCAGCTGCTGCTGTGATTCCCCACTCAGATACAGTGATATAAATACTCCGAGTGGTGCAGTGAGAGTAATATGGAAAAAGATGATCCGCTGTGGCAACTCCTAACGGGAGCAGCTGAAAGAAGAAGAAGAAGAAGAAAAAGAAGGTGCAATGAGAGTAACAACACTAAATTAGTTATGGTATTTGGAATACTATGGCTATTCCCTGGATCATTATATTGTTACAAGTTAATTACAATCAGATGCATTACACTAATAAACAATATGCGGTTAGTTTCAGTGTATTTATAAAGCTGCGTCAGGAAAATAGAGTAACCACACAGGAACATTAGCACTGCTTTGACGCTGGGTGCCGGCAGTCTGCAAAACCGAGCAGAGAACTAGCATAGGACAAGGTATGAGGTAATGTGGAAAAGTGCATGACTTTACGCCAAGTTTAGGTTTTATACATCACGATTTGAACGTGGAAAAGTTTTTACGCAACATTTCTGTACATACGCACCGTTTATACATGAGGCCCCTGGTGCGGAGGAACATCGACGGACCTTACCGGAGTGCAGCAGTGACCTATGAGCGTGCTGCCGCTGAAGGCATCCGGGATGGAGCGGTGTCGAGAGAGGCCATGCCGAGGCAGCTGCCTTGGACAGACGGGACTCGGGAGGTAAGTTCCCTGCTTTCCGGCAGCCGGCCCTGGTGGGCCGAGTGCATTTTGTGTTTTGCAGGCAGGGGCTGCCCGGGTCTGCGTCAGTGGCAGGCACGCGCTGATCTGCGGGGCTTTACTGACATGGCAGCAGCAGGATCTGCGTTGAGGGAGATGCTGCAACTCAGAAAGCCGCCTCGTCACCACACCAGAGGAAGGAAAGCCAAGATGGCCGTGGACCGGAAGTCCCTCCCTGAGACAGGTACGGGATTAGACGGTGTGTCTTGTGTGCCCGCCAATGACTGCAAAGAGGTGTAACCAAGGAATGTCCATCTCATGCCGGGGAGAGACCCGATTGGGCAGGAGGAAGAGGCCCACAGGAAGTCCCCGGCGTGTGTTGCTGACAGACAGGTGAGCTCACCGTCGGCTAACTTCCTGTCTTTGCTGGCTGCTCTGTGTGAGCTGGAGGCCTGCCTTCAGCCCACAGAACAGCAGCTTCTGCAGATGCTGTGTGCCCTCCGTGCGGAGTTGCAGAAGCTGGAGGGGAAGGCGGTCGCGTCACCACAGACGCTAAATACATCGGCAGAACAGCACGACGCTGGAGCCTTCGGCTGGAGAGGTACCGCGGTGATGGTAAGTAATGCCGACCCCGTAAAGCATAAGGGAGAACCCACCGAAACGGCCTGCAATATATGTGAACAGAACTAAGTAGGGGGCTCTCCAACAGTGGACACAGCGGTGAGCTTGGTGCACGAGGTGAGGGGAGGACGATCGAAGGAGCTGGCAGGATGAGGGCTGATGAGTACCCTGGGTCCTAGCGCCCTATGCCCTGAGCCCGCAGCGCTCTCCCATCACTCTGTATGGACGCAGACGGGATTGGATCTGAGCATTTGCCATGCACAGACCCAGACTGTCACGGCATCCAAGAGGAAAAGGAGGAATTGAGGGAAGAATGGCAGTTCCTCCAATAAGGGAGGACATGAGGCAGGCGGCTCATGCCCGGTTGCTGGCCGCTCTCTGCGGGGGCAGAGGGAACCTGTAAAGTCAGCGGACAGGAAAGGAGAACAGACGGTCACGTCCGTTGTGTCAACAGAAGGGACACTGAACCCGCGGAGGGGGTGCCAAACAGGCAAGCCGGTCGAAGCGGGAAGCACTGCCAGTGCGTGGCACGAAGGGACACCAGGACAGGGTGTCCAGGCAGCGGCTCTGCCCTTTGTTTTCTGTGTGTTACAGGACCAGACCCTGGACAAGCAGTAGGACCCGCTTCGTTGGGGACCTGCCCTCTGTTTGGCCAGAAGACTCTTCGCTGGCGAGGAGGTGCTGCCACAGCTGACGGAGGCTACGGAGGTACGAGTGGCTCTTTCCAAAGGGGCACGAAAACCTCGGAGGGGTGCCGAAGGATTAGGCCCCGGGGTGCCGGATATATACTGTCGGAGATGGCTGGGGTGGCGACCCGGCTGGGACACCCAGGAGGAGGAGGAGGGCTTACGCCTTCCCCAGACCATGTGGGGGTGACCGCCCTGGTTCCTTTGGGTGCCATGGGTACAGAGCTTTGAAGCTGTACCCTGTAGGGGCCCGTGGTCACTGCCAGAGGATGCCCCAATGCCTTGGAGACCCTGGACTTAAGGACTTCCGCCACACCCAGAAGTGCTGGGGGAAAGAAGAGTAGGGACACCCGGAGTGCTTCCGGGGATGCAGCCGGCACTTCCGCCACACTGGGGTGTGTCGGTAGGAGGTTGCCGGAACACACCTGGCGTTCATCTGGGTCTGTGTGGCACTAGACTTTGTAAATAATCTATACTAATAAAAGGCAAAGCCCTGACTGACTAACTCACTCACTCACTCACACACTCACTCACTCACTCACTGACTCATCACTAATTCTCCAACTTCCCGTGTAGGTAGAAGGCTGAAATTTGGCAGCCTTATTCCTTACAGCTTACTTACAAAAGTTAAGCAGGTTTCATTTCAAAATTCTACACGTAACGGTCATAACAGTCGACAACGTCCGCCATGTTGAACTTTCTTATTTATGGCCCCATCTTCACGAAATTTGGTAGGCGGCTTCCCTGAGCTAACCGAAACCGATGTACATACTTATTTCAGTGGTACAATGCCACTGTCGGCTGCCATATTGAACTTTCCAACATCACTAATTCTCCAATTTCCCTTGTAGGTAGAAGGCTAAAATTTGGCAGGCTCATTCCATACAGCTTACTTACAAAAGTTAAGCAGGTTTAATTTCGAAATTCTACGCGTAATGGTCATAACGGTCGACAACGTCTGCCATGTTGAACTTTCTTATTTATGGCCCCATCTTCACGAAATTTGGTAGGCGGCTTCCCTGCGCAAACCGAAACCCATGTACCTACTTATTCCAATGGTATGACGCCACTGTCGGCCGCCATATTGAACTTTCCAATGTCACTAATTCTCCAACTTCCCGTGTAGGTAGAAGGCTGAAATTTGGC
>JANRMT010049346.1:0-18884 GCA_026402145.1 Polypterus bichir lapradei
TTAGATAGATATGACAACAACACTCATATCAATGACAAAACAATTACATTAACAATCATGTTACGTTATTTTTAAAATTTTTCCTTTTCTTTTTCATAACTTCTTTAACACACTACTTCTCCGCTGCGAAGCGCGGGTATTCTGCTAGTCAGTTATAAACTTAATTATCTTTGCGGTGTTAGATGTCGTTCCCCCTATGGTAGAAGTCCTATCTAAGAGTGGATTTAAAACACAATTAAAGTCCCCAGCCATTATAATTTTATGAGTGTTCACATTGGGAATGGATGCAAATAAATTTTGTATAAATTCCTTATCATCAACATTAGGTGCATAAACATTTATCAAAATCATTTTACAGTTAGATAAGTCTCCCATGACCATCACATATCTCCCTTCAGGATCCAATACTACATCTGATGCTACAAATTAGACTGTTCTGTGTATGAGGATTCCCACACCTCTAGTTTTCTTTGTAAAGCTTGAACGGAACATTTGGCCAGTCAAGTCTTTTTGCAGCCGGAACTGATCTTTGGTTAGTAAGTGGGTCTCCTGTAAAAATACTATTTTAGCGTTTAGACCTGTTAGGTGAGAGAGTACTTTCTTTCGCTTTAATTCATGATTCAGGCCTTTAACATTCCAGCTCACAAAGTTTACTGTCCCATCATGGAGACATTGATTCTGAGTTTTTGATTTCATTTTATATTCTTAACTGGAAGTGAAATTTCCCCAAGAGTTATTGCCATGCAGCCTATTATTACATTGGTAGTTATAATTATAAAGATTAAAAGGATAGATTAGGTATAGATCTAGCCTGCTCTCTTTCTTTCTCTCCCCACCCCCCTTAACACCCTACCCTCCCCTTTTGCCTCCCCACGTGAGGCTAGAACCCACTTCACACAGTCCCGGTCCTCTGATATACCCAGAGACAGAGCCTGTCCAAAGCAAAACAAGCCCCCACGCAGTGGCGCTTTGGGGTTAAAAAAATAGAGATATCTATTACCAATATAGTCTAAATACTATATGCATAAAATTTAATCATTAACAAACTGTGCACTTAGAATATATATAATGTTCAGCAATCTTAGCGTATAATAAACCCGGGGAATGGTGTTAGAAAGTGGTCCAGAATCTATAATAATAAAAGGCAAAGCCCTCACTCACTCACTGACTGACTGACTGACTGACTGACTGACTCATCACTAATTCTCCAACTTCCCATGTAGGTAGAAAGCTGAAATTTGGCAGGCTCATTCCTTACAGCTTACTTACAAAAGTTAAGTAGGTTTCATTTCGAAATTCTACACGTAACGGTCATAACGGTCGATAACGGTCGACAACGTCCGCCATGTTGAACTTTCTCATTTATGGCCCCATCTTCACGAAATTTGGTAGGCGGCTTCCCTGCACTAACCGAAACCGATGTATGTACTTATTTCGATGGTATGACGCCACTGTCGGCCGCCATATTGAACTTTCCAACGTCACCAATTTTCAAACTTCCCGTGTAGGTAGAAGGCTGACCCCATCTTCACGAAATTTGGTAGGTGACTTCCCTGCGCTAACCGAAACCGATGTACGTACTTATTTCAATGGTATGACGCCACTGTTGGCCGCCATATTGAATTTTCCAACGTCACTAATTCTCCAACTTCCCGTGTAGGTAGAAGGCTGAAATTTGGTAGGCCCATTCCTTACAGCTTACTTACAAAAGTTAAGCAGGTTTCATTTCAAACTTCTACGCGTAACTGTCATAACGTTCAACAACGTCCGCCATGTTGAACTTTCTTATTTATGGCCCCATCTTCTCGAAATTTGGTAGGCGGCTTCCCTGCACTAACCGAAACCAATGTACGTACTTATTTCAGTGGTATGATGCCACTGTCGGCCGCCATATTGAACTTTTCAACAGTCTTTGTTACTTATGGGCCCATCTTCAAGAAATTTGGTACACGGGTTCCCAACGCTAACTGAATCCTACTTACGTACATATATACGTCCATAGCCTGCAGCTTGGTCACCATGTGAGGCGGCGTTGGGTCCCCCATCCCAACGCCTCCCACGTTGTTGGCTGCCTGCCTATATAAGGCCGTCCATCGCTCCAGTCTCTACATTCCCTTCCTTGCTTCGCCACGGGATTCACGTCTCCCTGCTGATAACTACAGCCTTTTTGTTTAATCCACGGCTTCTCCGCTGTTTTATTGTTTGTTTATTACAATTATAGTTATTGTATAGGTATTTTACACTTACTTTACGTTTCTCAGGTACCCATTTCCTTCATCATTCCAACCCCCATTACCATGTCTATCAAGGTAATTACCATCGATCAAAGAACTGTCACTTACCGAGTGGTTTCCTTGCCCGGAGATGGCACCTACCTTTTCCATTCTCTGTGTTACATATTGCACGGCCATATCAGGCTCACTCTTGATATCCGGAAGAACATTGTGTCTTATGTATTGAATGACTGGGACAGGTTCAAGGTGTGGACTGATGACGGTACAGGAGATAATTATACTACACAGGAGCACTAGAAGAGTGAAATGCTTAAGCCCTTCACCTATGGTTCTGCATGTGAGTTGATGGCTGCCGCTGAATTGTTCGGTTGGTGCTTTCAAGTGTACCGAAATGGTCAAATATTTTACACCTTTCGACAACCGCCAATGCCTCTTAAACATCTTACATTCACAGGTGACGATTTCAGTAGTGGACACTTTGATGTTTATGAATGTTTAAACTCTCAAAAGCTGGATGTGAAGTTATCGATGAAACCGGTTGTAAGCTTACAACGCTTGACAGATGCCGAATGTCACTTCAACACAAGTCCTGCAAATACTGTCGTAATTGAAACAAACCATGAACCTCAAACTGATTATGACAGCAGCAATCCAAGCTGTGAGATTTGAGACAAGATTACTGTTCACATGGCCAAATGTAAGTTGCATGCTCAAGAGTAAGCTCAGCGCACAGCTTGGTCATGTTACAACTGGATGGCCGAACTGACAACATGGTATACAAAGAGATCCTTAACAAATAATTATTGGCATATTTTCCCTCAGTTTAAAAAGGTTACATTTTCTTCTTAATAAAAATTTTAATGCAGTACTTCGCCGGTATTTTGCTAGTAAGCATAATAAGTCTTAATGCAAAAACAGCAATAACAATAAAGCAAGGGTATGATGTTGAACAGTCTCATTTAGGGTAGAGAGAAAATAATTAGAAGAAAAAAAAAAAAGTAATTAAGCACAAATGTCATTAACTGTAATTAAAACATAAACAGCGCCCGAGTAATAATGAGTGATAATGAGAATATATAATGATAAAAACCCGTATTTTAAACCCGTATTTTTAGATCAGACAGTAGATTATTAATCCTTGCCATATCATTAACTGCCATGACTCACTATTATGTATCAGAATAGTCCCAGGATCAGCTTTCTTAATTCCTTTTCTGCTTCTTCCTTGCTAGCGAAGACATAGAATTGACCCTGCAATTCCACTTTCAGTTTGGCAGGATACAAGAGGCTGTATTTGATATTGGCTTGCCGTATCCGCTGTTTAATGTTGTAGAAGGCTGCGCGTTTAGTAGCTGTTGCTGGAGAGAAATTAGGGAAGATACCAACTTTAAATTATTTCTCTGTGCTTATGAAACTACAATTGTTCTCCTAATCTTGTATCCTTGGTTTTAAAAATGTGCAGGTGACCTGTTGATATGATTTGGAAATTGTTTCTAAAAAGACTGAACTAAAAAAGTAGCAATGACACAGTATTACTAAAAGGGGTATTTTAAGGAAGAAAGAAATACTAAAATGACCAAAATCTATAATTTGCTGTAATATTTCTGTGGCAAATTGTTTTTTTCACAAAGCTGTTCTAATGTAACAAGTGTCTTCTATATACAGTATATGTCCAGAATTTTGAATATCTTGCTTAAAAACAGACAGTTGTGTTAAAACCTTTAAAGAAGATAAAAGTGCATGATTTGCTTCATAAGGTGCCATGAACACTAAATTCTAAATTAAATTTAAGCATTGTTTTACTGTAACTTTAAACTCTTGTAGGTTGCAATACACAGTACACCCCATTATTATTTGGGGTATTTTGTAGTTCAGTGAAATTATGATGCAATATTTATTGAAGGAACTTTGGAGAAAATTTTCATTCTAACTAAATCTGCTTGAAAAGGCCCTGCCTGATGATATTCATAAAGGGAATTAATTTCTAATGAAGTTTTTTTCCGAACTATGGCTTTTAAATAAAAAATATATATGACATACTAAAGTGAAACTACTTTTTGTCAAATTTACTTTGAACCCTGAAATCATGGTATGTTCCTCAGAGGAAATTGAAATAGTGCTAATGGCAAATGGATGCTTTCTTACTCAGTTAGTTTCAAGCCCAGCCATGGTAATGTCTGTGTGGATCTCATTTTTCAAACAATAAAGACAGAGTAATAAAAGCAGAAATGTTATTGATACTTTAAGCAACAGTAAACACAACATGGTAAAATCTGAGATAATCTTTGAAAACACACAAATGAATACCAAAACAAAGATCTTGAGGAAAGCCAACTTTATGAGGATGAGGAAGTACTTAGAAAACACAGAATGGGAATGCATTAGCACAACTATAAATAGTAGGTGGTGTCACTTCAATGACTTTCTGATCCAAGCTCAAAATAAGTTTTTATTCCTAAAACCATTAAAACAAAATGACTGAAAAATTGACCAAAATGAATAAATAAGGGTATTATAATTAAAGTAAAACTGAAAAGATCACTGTACAAGAAAATGTAAAAATAATTCTGACTTGAAAGAATACCAGACACTACAGCAAGAGATCACAAATAGCATTTAAAAGTTTAAAAGAGAAACCGGAAAGAAATTTGCTAGTGAAACCAAAACAAACAGCAAGACGTTTTTAAGTACTATTCCAGTTAAAACCTCAGGAACATAAATGGAGAAATCACTGAATCATGAGAAGGAAATAGCAAATTAACTTGTCAAGTATTTTACCCAAGTGTTTGTAAAGGAAGAAAAGAATGGATTGTACCATGCAAAAGTTTATATATTAAAAAAAAAAAAAAAGCTTTTAGTTACTAGTTTTAAATTGGAAGCATCATATGCTTCAAGCTTTCAATACATTGAAAATTAATAACACCCCTGGACCTAATAAAAGATGTCTTTAATAAACACTTATTAGGCATATTTGAGCAGTCACTTGAAAAAGATGATGTACCTAAGGACTGGAAAGTTGAAAGTGTGACATGCAAAATTATGGAAATTTAAATTAAAAAGTACCTACGGTATATGAAAACAATATACTAAATATTCTATTAATTTCTATGATACATCTGCAGTATATAATCTAATGTTGAAAAAATAACTGTTACAGTAAGCTGGTGGGAAAGATTTAAGTATATGTGGGCCAGATCTTAAGGAACACAATCTGACCCTGTTAAATAGTGGAAGACAGTGATATATACAGGTATATTTATTTACTATTTTTCTTAAGATCTTGCCAACCATTTTTAGGGACAAAACTAATCATTACAATGTAGTGAAGTTGGTAAAGGGAATTGAACCTTTAGGAACTATTGGTCTGAATATAATTTTCCTCCATTTTGCTAGATTGTGCATCTAATAACTAATATGACTGTGTTTAATTTTAGTAGGGCATATTTCAAGAAGCTGCATCAAAGGCTAAGTAATACAAAGTGGGACTAATTTTAGTATGGAGATCATGGAGGAATAGTGTGACAGGTTTAAAAGAATATACAGTGCAAGTACAAGTAAAATTTGAAAGCAAAGTGAAATTCCATAGTGGACAAATAATGCGCTAAGAAAGGAATTGGGAAAAAATGCATCTAGCTAATGCACAGTTAACTAATAAGCTTGGAGTTTATGAGCTATTGAGAGCACTGATTGAATTTCTAAAGGTAGTTGGAGAGGAGTATGGTAGGAATTGCAGACATTAACACAGAGATTTGTTTGTTTCCCTACTGTTTTATTAGTAAGAGAACAGTCAAAAACCAGTGCAATGTAATAGGAACAGTAAGAGTGAAGTAAAATATACAGAAGAGTAGCAAATGTTCTCAGTTGGTATTCCTGACATTCTCATGTATTGAGAAGTTGAAATCCTCCTGGTAGGCACAGAGTCTATTAAGGAGGTACTCAGTGGTTTGGAAGTGTTACTAGCATTAAAAAGGCTCAAATTAAATGAGTCGCTTGTACCAGATAACACTTCTAGATTTCTTATAAAATGGTGAATATGTACTGTACATACAGTAAATGATAGATGCACATATTTCGGTGTGTTCCTGGAAAATTCCTAAATTAGCAAATGTTGGCACATTATAAAAAAAAAAATGTCTCCACTTATTAACTATAAACCAGTGAACTTAATGTATATCATGGGTAAATTAATAGGAGCATAATCTTCTTTGTCTGAAACTGATGCACACTGCAAATATTATATTTGTATACATCTGGTGCCGCCGCAAGTGGCAGCCTTTTCAGCAGCTCCGTTTTGTGAATTTCCCCTTGGGATTAATAAAGTATCTATCTATCCTATCTATCTATCTAATATAAGACCTCCTGTTCTTGAGGACAGATGGGAGCAATATGACTTTGAGTCAGATAGTTTTCTCTTAGCAATTTTAACTTACACACATATTCATGTCTAGGATATGTTTTTCCAAAAGGCATTGTAGAAAAAAATCATCATTAGTATATTTTCTTCATAGATTTTCATGAGACCCCATTTAAATTATTTATTTTAAATTATTAATTATTTATTTTAAATATACAGTGGCACTGTTTCAGCTCCTAACATAAAACACTACTGAGTTCCTGAATAATTTTGGAGATTTACAGTGGATGGAAAGTGTTAATGTGGTAGTGCAACTATTACCAAGTAATTAGCTGGAGAAATAAACCAATAGCCCTTCTTGAGTGAAGGGAAAACTTCAAAAATCAAAGGCATGTTTTATCCTCTGTTTTAATACATTTTAATTCAGTTGCAGTACATGAAGGTGTAGGTTAAGATAAATTAAGCTTTCCAATGCAAACAAATGCCTGTACAGAGTAGTCATCATCAATTGCTGACAATAAACTAGGATGTCCCTGAAATGACTCCTACCTATCTGATGCAAAAGTGTCACTGTTTAACATTTTATCTGTTTCATTTACCATTTTGTAGGTTTTATCATTGCATAAAAAGTGTGATTTTATTTATTTATTTTTTAAATAAAGGAAATGGCATGCATTTATACATTTTCAAAGACTCTTTTACTCATCCCATTGTGTAATCACACAAAAGGAAAATCATGTTTAATTTCTCTCTCTGTCTTTTTTTATTGAAAATTCCTCTTCAGACATTGCATTTTTTTTAAATGAATGAAACTAAAAAGCAGTCATTTGCATTAATAATCTTTTTAGTTTCCTATCATGTTCCCCCAACTTGGTTTTCCCAATGCATGGCTGAGCAGCTATTCTCTTCAGTTAAAAATAAATACTGTAAACTCCACTTGATTTCTGTTTTACACTTGATGTTTCAAAGTGGAAGGGGTTTTAGAATGAAGTTATTTAGAGTCAGAACCAGTTAGGTGGCTCCAGGGAAAAGTGACACATATGCAGAGTTGGTTTGTATGCTTTAGGTAGTGTCTGATTTTTATCTGAATGACATTTTGTTTGTCTCTTTATTTTAGACAATTTGGTTGGTGGCATTCATTGCGTCACTTCTCCTGGGGCTTGATTATGGATTGTTGGTGTCTGTTGGCTTTGCAGTCCTAACAATTGTCTACCGAACCCAAAGGTATACAATTATGAAAAATGTCACTATCTTTTAGAGATCTCTGTAAAAGATCTAAATGTACCCTAATTAGTGTTTATTTCAAGATACATGTAATGCATTTGATGACATCTTAAATTATTTAGAAATGTCTGTATAAATATATGTATAAATTTTAGATTCCCTTCCATTTTTTCATGATATTGCCATAAAATGTGGTTGTTTAAAGATATTTTTAAATTAATTGTGGATGTGTTTAATTGATTTCCAATCCAATTAGGTATGTTGACAAATATCTATTTAACTATTCAAACTCTACTGTTCAAGGTTTAAAAATGTATTTGTCTTTATTGTATATCACATACATTGTATATGTGTAATATGATGCTTGAATATGATGATTGAAAATTAACAACATAAAATATATAGGTAAGGCTCAAACCACAATACTTATGGTTTTACAGTGACATGTGCTACTATCTGTGCTTTTCTGCAAATGCCATAGACCAGCAATAAGATGACGCTTTACAACTATTCTCTGATCAATTTTTAAAAATATCTGATTATTTAAATAACAATTAATATATTAATTATTCAAACTCTAATATTGAAGATTTAAAATTGCATTTGCGTATGTGTAATTTGATTCCTTCTTCCTATTTTAAATATATAAGAAGTGAATAATTCTGTAATGTTTCAGATGTTGAAGACAAAACTTTTTTTCAAAAAATAAATAATAATAGCACGGTGGCGCAGTGGGTAGCGCTGCTGCCTCGCATTTAGGAGACCCAGGTTTGCTTCCCAGGTCTTCCCTGTGTGGAGTTTGCATGTTCTTCCCATGTCTGTGTGGGTTTCCTCTGGGTGCTCCGGTTTCCTCCCACAGTCCAAAGACATGTAGGTTAGGTGTATTGGCGATTCTAAATTGCCCCTAGTGTGTGCTTGGTGTGTGTGTGTGTGTGTATGTATGTGCCCTGCGGTGGGCTGGCGCCCTGCCCAGGGCTTGTTTCCTTCCTTGTGCCCTGTGTTGGCTGGGATTGGCTTCAGCAGACCCCCATGACCCTGTAGTTAGGATATAGCGGGTTGGATAATGGATGGATGGAAATAATAATAGAAGATCCATACTTACACACATTCACTACAAACAAAAAATGTGCCCTTTGCTAGCATCTTATTCTAGCTACGAATCATCATTTATGTCAATGTGCAAACCAGTCTGCCTGTTTTTGTTTACAGACCAAAATGTAGAATTCTTGGCCAGATCCCACATACAGATCTGTATTGTGATGCTGAGGAGTTTGAAGAGGTAAGGTAATACATGTAATTAATCATAAATGTCACAATATGTTACACTTGAAGTCTATTCTAATGTATTCATTTTAAAGTTGTTTTAAGTATCTTCTAAAGACAAGCTTATTAAAATGTTGCCGTTTATCATTTGAATCAGATAGTGTGTAATGGGTATGTTTTAACATGAATGTTTGTTATAAAATAACTTCCTTGGGATTTAAGCAAGGCATATGAAAGTAAACTATTTTCTTTTTATAGGCTGTTGAAATTCCTGCTATTAAAATATTCAGTGCAAACTGTCCACTATATTTTGCAAACAGCAATATGTACGTGGATACCTTGAAAAAAATGGTAAGTTAACTAAATTTGTGAATATTCTTGTAAACATTACCACTGAAATTAGTACATTAAAAATTATTAGAGAAACAGGTCGTATTAAGAACCATCGATATATTAGTGCTATGTTATTCAGTTCAGAATTTGCACCTGGCATTGTGACTAACCTAAGGAATGCTGCTTCCTTCCCCAAGCAGCTCACTGTGGGACTCTGAGCAGGTCACATAACCTTCCATTGCAAAACCACTTTGTAATTGTCCTATAAAGCACATTGGGATGATGATATCTTCTTTATACAATTGCTAGTAGTAAATAAGGATTATATTCTGCAAATGATTTGGATTTTCTCATGGAATGGATAACATAGTGATTGTGACAGTACATATGGGAATAGAAAAAATGCATAGAATACTGATGATATACTTATGAACAGGAGTGATCGTTTTAAACTTCCAGCTAAATAGTTGTGCAGGAGCAAGTCAAACATAAGAAATAAAACAGGACAATGCAGGATTGGGACTTGAAGCGCAATACTTTTGGTTTATAGTGACACGTGCTACCATCTGTACCATTCTGCAAATGCCATAGGCCACCAATAAGATGACTGTTTCCAACTATTCTTGGATCAATTTTTTTCACAATTAAATTCACTTTTTGTTAGGTTACCTGCAAAATACCAAATATTTCTTATCTGTCAGTCAGTGAGTCAATCGGGGACATGCAGCTTTATATATAGAAATTATATAATAAGATAAAGAGACTCTTTACAAACAAGTAATATTTATATTGACTGTGAATTTTCTAAGACCCTGGGCTAACTTGTAGCTGGATATGATTGAGTAATTCTTTGTAGCCTAAAGACTGTTGTCTGCTGAACTGTTATTGCACAGGTGTATGCTGTATTAACCATTTTAAGGAGTTCTACTATGGATAAAATGTCTGTGATCTGAAACTTAAATGTTTTATTAATTGTGCTTTTGTTTACAGTGTAATTCAACTGCTTTATTTTATTTTTCATTTGAATACTGCATGAATGGTGTTACTTTAAATATTATTATTGACTGTAGCAGCTTCTGATGTTTGTTATGAATGGTTGATGTTGTTGATGAAATTTAATAATTATAGGATTTGGTGAGGAGTACATGATTATTTTTTTTAATGTCTGACATAGAACTGAAATATTGTCACACATTGTAAAATGGTCATATCTGTTTACTGGTGAAATAATTTTGGTGCATCTTTGCCACTTTTTAATATCAATTTTAATGCTGTACTGTTGCTGCTGTTGTTATAGACAGGAGTAGATCCAGCTGAGTTGCAGGCTGCAATGGAAACTATGAAAAAAGGTGAAAAGAAAATGAAAGAAAAACAGAACAAGACCCCTGACCAGAAAAGAAAATCAATTGTTAAACTTGTGAGTAAATCTTCTTTAAGAAACATTGCAACAGTATTTTTCTAATTCTGTTTTTATTTGCCTACATTTAAAATTAATTTTCAATAGCTTATTCAATGCCTTTTTTAGGGACTGATTCCCTATTCGTTAAGTGGCAGTGCGGTAAAGCTGGTAAATTGAATTATTTCCTTATTACAAGGGAGTGGGAATTGTGTGCCTGCAGCTACATGTAAACTGTTGGGTTGGGTGTTTTCGTTGGTGTTGAGGTACACATGTTTGTATATAATATATTCTGCAATGTCTGTTTTGTTACATGTTCACTGTTCTAATGTCACTATGATGTATAACAAGGTTTTTCTGTCTATAGTAGTCAACATAAACAACAGAGTAGTTTGTCTCCTAGGAATAGTGACAGTAATATATCATCAAAAAAAGACATACACAAAAAAATACATCATACATGCTACTGTACATAGAATGCATCATATCTAATTATATGCAATTAATACAATAAATATACTCAAAAAACATACCATATTTGTTTTTATGACTGACTGTTCAGTAACCTTATGATCCGTGGATAGAAACTATCCCTGAAACCACAGGTGCAAGTGTCAATGTTCTATTTTCCACAAAGGAGGAGTGAGAAAAGCTGCTCTGCAGGATGTATGAGGTATTATAGGGTATATATGGATGTGTGTGTGTGTGTATGTGTGTAAAATACTGTACATATGTTAAACAGAAGGCAGCCAGTAATATTGTGTGCCACATTCACCAGCCTCTAATGTGCTTTACAATATTGAGCTGAGCAGTTGCCAAACTAGGATGTAATTAAACCACTGTAGATGGACTCCAGTGTCCGTGGATGAATTCCTTATGTAGAAGTTAGTGAAAACTGATGAAGAATTCAGATGTTTCCTTGAAGGTTTGGGGTTTCAATAGCTGAAATGTGTTGTGTTCATTTCAGTTCCTCTCTGATAGTCACTCCAACAAATGTAAGGCTGCTCTGCCTCATAAAAGCATACAGTAGTACTCTGTGATACAGAAGGGGTGTTATCTGTTTCTTGAAATCTATGAACTGTTCCTTGATTTTGCTGACATTAATATTATTGTTCTGGCACAACCGAATCTCATCTCTGCAAGCTGTCTCATCCTAGTAGGTGGGCAGGCCTATGATGATAATGTCAGCAAAATTAATGATGGATTTAGAGGTGTGTTTGCTCACACAGTCTTAAGTGAACAAGAAGTACAGAATGGGGCTCAGCAACTACCCTGTGGTGTGCCAGCAGTGAAGGTCAACATGGAGCAGGTGATGCTGCTAATAAGCATACTTATTTGTGTTGGTTAAGCATCCAAAATCCAGCTGTAGGCAGTGATGCTGAGTCATAAATTGAAGAGTTTAAAGATCACCCTTGATGATACACAGTGTTAAAAGCTGAGCTGTGATTTATAAACAGGACTCTGACATCACAGGTTTTTTCCAGATGTGCCAAGATTATAAGAAGTATAAGGGATATGGCATCTTCTGTGGACCAGTTGTGTCAATATACATACTAGGGGTGGTTCAAATGACCTGGAATATTCTTTTAATGTGTCCCAGAACTCCATCTCTGAAAGCATTTCATCATGACTGGAGTGAGTGGCCACTGGTCTGTCGTCATTCAGACGATTCAGTTTAGTTTTTTAAGGAGACTAAATTCCAGACAAAATTCCTGTTTTAAAATGCAGTAACATAATCTGCACTTTGCAGTACTGTGGTGCTGCTATAAAAAGACATTCTAATTTCATATTTAGTTTAAATAATTGTCTGGACAATTTTAAGGTTATCTATTTGGATTAAATCATAGTGCATTCCTCCTAAATATTTAAAAATCCTTGATTACCTCCATAATCGTCTGTCTTACACATACAATATGTTGACATGTGTTTGTATATATTAGAACAGTTTTCATACTTGTCTAATCTTAGTGTTCAAACTAGAAAACAATACCATACACCTAGAATGGCCAAAAATCTTAAATATTTCTTTTAAATAAAGGAAAAAATATAATGCTAACCATTGGGTGAACAAAGTATAAGTTTGTCTTGTGTGGTGTAAGGTTTGTCTTTGGGAGAAGGGCAAGTTGGTTTTGTTTCAAATGTTTTAGTCATCTTTGTCCTCCTCCTTTTACATCTGCGAAATGCAGTATAGTTCAGAAACAGTTGTGCTTTCTCTGATTATCTCTGTCTTTACAGACCAAAGATATGGAGATGAGTGTCAAACATGAACTTGTGGATGAAGGAATCCATGAAGACATTCAGAGCAATGGCCAGTGTGCCAAAGAAGAAAATCACTGCTTAGAAACGGATGAAACACAAATATTTTTGGACTCACTCACCCATATTCATTACATTATCCTGGACTTTACTCCTGTCATCTTTATAGATTCAGTTGGCACAAAGACACTTAAATCTGTAAGTATTATTTTACTCGGGATACAAAGGAGAATGTAGTTCATATACTACTTTAAAAAAAATATATTGCAAGAATATTTGGTTTTGTGCCCATCTGTATTTATGTTAACATGGGCAAAAATCTGTAAAACTAAATAGTATGTATATATATTTTTTTTTCTTTCCAGATTATTAAAGAATATAATGAAGTTGGTATTACCGTCCTAGTCGGAGGGTGCAGAGGTGTGTTATTAATATTTGTCTTTCAGCTTTCCCCTTCCACCAGCTAAGTGTATTTCATTGTTTGCTCTGTGTGTTTCATGCTGATATAAAGAACAGAAAGGCAGGTCTGCCTTGTACAAGTCAAGAGTATAAATGCATCTTCCCTTTCCAAGACTCCTTTGCAAAAGCTATTTTTAGTTTTTTGGTTAACAGTTCCTATCATTGAACTGTTGATGTTATCATGCCACTTGGATATTGCCAAGAATGGTTAGAGTTGGTATATTTTTAAGTGAACACAGAAGGCTGCTTCCTTTTGTGCAGAGATAGGGCATTTATATCTTTAGGTTGCAGGGTGCATTCTTTGCAACCGTCTGAACTATCCGTCTTAACACCAGCTAGTCTTTTTTTCGGTAAGGACTCCATCGTGTTTCATTCGCTAATCGCTTTGTGCCTTGGGATTGTGAGATGTTAAATGTTTTCTAAATACACCTCTGGAATGTAAAACTCAGTAAAATTTAACTTTAGAAATAAGAAAGTACAGTATAACCAATCAATTTTTTTTTTTTTTTATACACACCCAACGTTTAGTTACAGTCAAGTGAGCTAATATTGCTGAGATGGAACTGGTTGAACTGCAGTGCAGGAAATCTTTACAATTTGTTTCTTCATTATTCTGGAAACTTAATAGGAACAATAAATAATGTGAAGTAATAATCATTAGACAACATGACAGGATCCAAAACTTATATACAGTGCATCTAATTTTTCTAACTGATATTTGTCCAGTTACATTCCATAAAGTTGTGTAGAACCAGTATAGCAAGCAAGAGCTACAGAAGGGTCCAATACAAACAGTAATAAAGAAAACACAATAATCCTTGTGTCACTCTTAGCCTCTCTGAGACAAGTTCCAAGTTCCCAAAATGTTTATGTCCTGTCTCTCCTTTCAGTCCACTCTATCTGTTCCTCGTTTCTTTTCCTCCAGTTATTAGAGTGTTTGTCACTTATGTGTGTGTGTCTGTGTTTCTTGGTACTATATTATAGTCCACTATTTTAAGAAGACTTGCAAGCAAGAATTTAATTGTACATCATGACATTATACTTGGTCTTGAAATAATGCTCCTTCTGACTCTACACTTGATGGATTTGTCACTTATGTGTGTGTGTCTGTGTTTCTTGGTACTGTATTATAGTCCACTATTTTAAGAAGACTTGCAAGCAAGAATTTAATTGTACATCATGACATTTATACTTGGTCTTAAAATAATGCTCCTTCTGACTCTACACTTGATGGATCTTTGACTTTGAGGAGGTTTTAAACCCCTTCTTACAGGTCATCTCAAGCCTTGCACTGTCCTGTCTAGAAGGAACTAGGAGGCAGGTGACACTGTATTAGACCAGAAGATGAAATGTAGTCAGAAAACCAAGCCAAAATTCTAAACTTACCTATCTTTCACCTAAGCCCAAACCGAAACCAACCTTTACAGTATATCATTGCACTAGTGAGTCACAAGCTACAAAATCCATAACCACACTGTATAACAACAGGACATAAGTGGTACCCATGAAAACCAAAATGGTGGCAGAAAAGATGAAAAAACAATTTGAAAATTTAAAAACAAAACAATTATTGGAATTTAATTCCTTGGTTATCAAAACCCCAGGAGTGATGTAAAATGTTTATAACACCAAGGAGATACAGAAAAAAATCAACAAAAATACTAATCATAACAATCCCATGAATCACTTTGTGAGCCAGGAAAACCTACATTTGATCCAAGTACAAGAGGCCAGAGACCTTGTTGTCCCTCAATCCCTAAACCTGCCACATGCCATAGATGGCCAGTCTCTTTAGCAGTATGGCTGTTCTTTGAGGGGCTTGTGCTAGTGCTTTCTGGAAGAACTGAATGCCCTCTGTTGGTCTGGAGGGATTGCACCTTGTGATATTCCCTCCTTGACTTTCCTGTTGCCAGTGCCTATACCTTCCTCATATTTACATTATACCGTACTCTGGCGACGTGTTACTTGTTGCACGGACATGACAACTTGCTTGGGCATTCTCCGTGCTGTCTGTTATATGATAACTGAGTGCTGGTGTATGTAGTGTACAGCAGCAAAATTACATTCAAATTAACCTCCTTAGTATTGCATTTTATTCCAAAAAAACATGTAAAAAGCAATGCATTTTTTTGGCATGAAAAAATTACATGATACAAATTAATGATACAAATAATAGTCGTCTTCTTCTTTCAGCTGCTCCTATTAGGGTTTGCCACAGCGGATCATCTCTTTCCATATCTTCATGTCCTCTTCATCTTGCTCTGTCACACCAATCACCTGCATGTCCTCTCTAACCCATCCATAAATCTTCTCTTAGGCCTTCCTCTTTTCCTTTTGCCTGGCAGCTCTATCCTGAACATCCTTTTCCCAATATACCCAGCATCTCTCCTCTGCACATGTACAAACCAACGCATTCTCGCCTCTCTGACTTTGTCTCCCAATTGTCCAACCTGAGTTGACCCTGTAATGTACACATTTCTAATCCTGTCCATCCTCATCACACCCAATGCAAATCTTAGCATCTTCAACTCTGACACCTCCAGCTCTGTCTCCTGCTATCTAGTCAGTGACATCATCTCCAGCCCATATAACATAGTTGGTCTTAATACCGTCTTTTAGACCTTCCCTTTCACTCTTGCTGATACCTGTCTGTCACAAATTACTTCTGACACTCTTCTCCACCCATTCCACCCAGCCTGCATTCTCTTTCTTTTTCTCTTCTCTTCTTTTCCACAATTCCCTTTACTCTGTAATGGTGATCACAAGGGTTTAAACTCACCAACCTTCACCAACTCTACTCCTGCATCCACACCATTCCACTGACTTCTCTCTCATTCACACATGTATTATGTCTTGTTCCTACTGACCTTCATTCCTTTCCTCTCTAGAGCACTCCACGTATCCAGTGTCTCCTCGACCTGCTCCGCACTCTTACTGCATATCACAATATCATCAGCAAACATCATAGTCTACAGTGACTCCTGTCTAATCTCATCTGTCAACCTGTCCATCACCATTGTAAATAAGATCCCTGATGTAATCCTACCTCAACGTTGAATGCATCCATCACTCCTACCACAGACCTCACCACTGTCACACCTCCCTTGTACAAATTCTTTACAACTCGTATGTACTTCTCTGCCACTCTCAACTTCCTCATACCATACTACAACTCCTCTCAAAGCAACCATACCATACTCATACCATACTACAACTCCTTCTGGCCTTCTCTGTGCTTCTCCATCAACACCCTCAGTGCAAACATTGCATTTGTGGTGTTCTTTCTTGGCGTGAAACTATACTGCTGCTCACTAATCATCATATCCCTTTTTAACCTAGCTTCCACTACTTTTTCCCATAACTTCATGCTGTGGCTCATCAATTTTATTCCCCTGTAGTTACTGCAGTCCTGCACTTCCCCTTTATTCTTAAATCTCAGCACCAGTACACCTCTTCTCCACTCCTCAGGCATCCTCTCACTTTCCAAGATTCCATTAAACAATCTGGTTAAAAACTTCCCTGTCATCTCTCCTAAACACCTCTATACTTCCACAGGTATATTATCCGGACCAACAGCCTTTCCATTCTTCATTATCTTTATAGCTGTAGTCACTTCCTTCTTGCTAATCCGTTGCAATTCCTGATTCACTATCTCCACATCACGTAATTTTCTGTCTCTCTCGTTCTCTTCATTCATCACTCCTGGGGTTTTGATAACCAAGGAATTAAATTCAAAGTACTCTTTCTATCTGCTCAACACACCCTCCTTGCTAGTGAGTATGTTTCCATCTTTATCCTTTATCACCCTAACCTGCTGCTCATCTTTCCCAGCTCCGTCCCTCTGTCTAGCCAATCGGTACAGGTCCTTTTCTCCCTCCTTAGTGTCCAACTTCTCATACAACTCATCATACGCCTTTTCTTTAGCCTTCCACCTCTCTCTTCACCTTGCTCCTTATCTCCCTGTACTGTTGTCTGCTTTCTACATCTCTCTGACTATCCCACTTCTTCTTCGCCATCCTCTTCCTCTGTATACCCTCCTGTACTTCCATAGTCCACCACCAGGTTTCATTCTCCTCCTTCCTCTGTCCAGATGTCACACCAAGCACCCTTCTTGCTGTCACCCTTACTACTGCTGTAGTTGCCCAGCTGTCCTTCACTGCCACCCAGTACTTGTCTTATCTCCTCCCTAAACTCAACCTTGCAGTTTTCCTTTTTCAACTTCCACCATTTGATCCTTGGCTCTGCCCTCACTCTCCTCCTCTTCTTGATCTCTAACTTCATCCTACAGACCTCCATCCACAGCACAAGCATAACCAGCTTGTTGCCTTTTGCCTGTACAGTGACCATAGCTGTATTATGTATGGTGCTAAGAAGACAAACATCTGTCTTGTCTTTCCATTTCAGTGCAAGCACTTTAGCCTTTTGCCAAGCTACCAATGCACCTTGCTGTAATTTAGCTCTTCTAAAATTTTCAGGCATGTCACGATGGTTGGGGCAACACTATTCCATATGCGTCAGTATTTCTTTGCTTTCAGTAAAATGTCAAATAGCTCTGGCGAAGTATAAAAATTGTCCATGGTTACATAGTAACCTTGATCCAGTAGAGCATCTATCAAAGTCAGCAATGCTGTACTGATTGTATTTCAGATCAAACATTGTCCCTTTCCCTGTGTACAGAACCAAATTCCAAATGTATCCTGTTTTACATTCACAAAGCTTGTAAAACTTTATGCCAAGTCTTGCTCTTTTTGACACGATGTACTGTGTCCGTTAGTCTACCCTTATTAAGCCATAAGTCTTTCATCAATGCTGACCTCACAGTCCGAAATGTAAACGCTCCGAAATTTTGTTACAATAGCCTAGTATATCTCCCAAGTTTTCTTCAGTTTTGATGCTGGATGGGTATTCTCATCAAAATCTTCATTGTTGGTAAAGTGCAGATATTTCATAATTTGTGAAAACCTGCACTCAGAAGTAATTTCTCTAAAGAACGGCAAGACGCATCTGTAAAGTTGCAGAGTGACAGTCTGGACTAACACTTTTAGCACAATTTTTGCAGCCCAAGTAATGCTCGGGTCTAATGCTAAGGAGGTTAATTAATGCCTATCAGATAGCCTTGGTGTCTCAATCACTCCTAACCCATTAACAGTTGTGTTTGGTGTTCTCCTAGATGGGCTTAAAAGTGGAGAAGGACAAACAATCAAAATTGCCTCTACCACACTACTAGCACGTAGACTTATTTTAGTCAACTGGAAGAATCCCAGTCCACCACCTTTAAGTCAGTGGGTAACTAATGTTCTGTCCTCTCTGAAATTGGAAAAAATCAAACTAAAATATGGCAGGATCTAGTCAATAACATTTTAGA
>JANRMT010049346.1:27846-40508 GCA_026402145.1 Polypterus bichir lapradei
TGGAAGGGTGGCAACGCGTCTGGGAGCTGGAAGATTGGTTTATTGTGCATTATTGTGATTTATGAGTATAGTGGTGGAGAGTGTGCTTTGTGCACTGTGGCAATTAAATAAAGTCGATTTGAGGACTTTTACCTGGTGTCTGGAGTCGTGGACAGGGGTTCAAGGGAGCGAGAGCGCCCCCTATCTACCACAATATACACATATACATATACATATTTATATATACATATACACACATATATATATATATACTTTACAGATCTTCATTGTAAATTGCTTAAACAATGTTTTCCATGCATGTTCAATTAACCATAATCAATTAATTAACATGCACCTGTGGAATGGTCGTTAAGACCTTAACAGCTTACAGAAAGTAAGCATTTAAGGTCACAGTTCTAAAAACGCAGGACACTAAAGAGACTTGTCTACCGACTGTGAAAAACACCCAAGGAAAGATGCCCAGGGTCCCTGCTCATCTGCGTGAACGTGCATTAGGCATGCTGCAGGGAGGCATGAGGACTGCTGATGTGGCTAGGGCAATAAATTGCCATGTCCACACTGTGAGACGCCTGAGACGGGAAGGACAGCTGATCATCCTCGCAGTGGAAGACCACGTTTAACAACACCTGCACAGGATCGGTACATCCGAATATCACACCTGCATGACAGGTACAGGATGGCCACAACAACTGCCCGAGTCACACCAGGAACACACAATCCCTCCATCAGTGCTCAGACTGTCCGCAATAGGCTGAGAGAGGCTGGACTGAGGGCTTGCAGGCCTGTTGTAAGGCAGGTCCTTACCAGACATCACCAGCAACAATACCGCCTATAGGCACAAACCCACCTTCGCTGGACCAGACAGGAGTGGCAAAAAGTGCGAGAGTTTCTGCATGACAGCAATGTCAGTGTTCTGCCATGGCCAGCGAAGAGCCCAGATCTCAATCCCATTGAGCACGTCTGGGACCTGTTGGATCGCAGGGTGAGGGCTAGGGCCATTCCCCCCAGAAATGTCCAGGAACTTGCAGGTGCCTTGGTGGAAGAGTGGGGTAACATCTCACAGCAAGAACTGACAAATCTGGTCCAGTCCATGAGGAGGAGATGCACTGCAGTACTTCAAGCAGCTGGTGGCCACACCAGATACTGACTGGTACTTTTGATTTTGAGCCTTCCTTCATTCAGGGACACATTGTGAAACATTTTTAGTTTATGTCTTATGGTGTTGACTCTTTTAGTGTTCATACAAATATTTACACATTAAGTCTAATGAAAGTAAAAACAGTTGAAAGTCAGGGGACGTTTCTTTTTTTGCTGAGTATATATCATAATACATTCATTTGTAATATTAGTGTCACGTGTACAGAGTACTTGTATGACCTCAATATGTCACGAGGATGTTGGGAGTTTGTGAGATGCATTGTGAGGCAGGCCGATAAACGTCTCTTACACAAGGAATCTGAACAATAAACAATTTCAAACTGCAACCTCAACAATAAATTGGAAGAAATAGTTCAATTATAGACCCCAAAATGACCTGTACACTTCAATCTACCGCATGTCTTAAACTAACAACTGATTTTTTAATAAAAGACTCTTGATTTCATACAAAAATGAGATTGCTTTCTTATTTTACTGTATTTGTTCTTTTAATTCTGTTCAGACAAATGCATCAGTAAATAATACATTAAGTACATAAAAAAAATATAAGCAGATTTTGCACATTGCCTGAATCGAGAGTTTGTGCAGAGCTAGGGAATGGCTATTAACAATTTTTAAAGACAGTTTATGTTTTGTTGCTTCACACACTAACCACACAAGCTATTGTTGTTTTTGAATTTTAGACAATACACAGTTGATAAATGCTTCTCCATGTACATAACTTAATCTGGAAACTGATCTTTAGGTTCACAAGATGCAAGCTTGCATGACATAGCAGTGTAGTTGCAGCCTTTCTGAGGTATCGAATTCACTGTCCCGCTTTACTGGGTCCTGAAAACAGATGGACACCTCTAACTCTGGGGCCGATTTACCTGGACAGTATGCACTGCTAATCTTGTACTTATGTCCAACTATATAATCCATCTGTTTCTACTTCTCTGATTATTATTGGCTTCAGTGTGCCACACCCAAAAACATGTAAATAAGTGCAGTTAAGAGATGACCTACACATCCATGTTTTGTACTTATGTTTATTTTCATGACCAGTCACAACTGGGTTAGGGGTACACTTAATTCAACTTTATTACTTGGTCTACACAATACTTTGTTGTTGATACGCACTGTTATTAGTCAGTGGCATGAACCGACATTTGGCATGTTATGGATCAGGGCCTTTTTTTCAGAATCAATTAAGATGAAACGACTACCTGCTGCATTGCTAGTACCTCATTATAGAAATTACATTTAAACTTGTCAATCTTCCTGCTTCTCTCATTGTATTTTGGCTCATTATTTATGTAAAAACAAACCTTTCAATTCAACTGCATCTTCCTTCAGTTTCTGCATCACCCCAGAGGTAACATTTAAAGTCTTTTTGTCAATAACCTTATGGATGCTCAAGACCAAAGTAAGTGGTTATAGGGAGTTTGGTGACTAGCCCAATAATGGTTATACCTCTGCTACTGACTCCTCACCAACAAAACTGTTTCATAGGAGCTATTATGGTTGTGATGTGCTAAAGTAAACCAAGTAGAAATATCTGAAATAAAAAGGTGTACTATATATTTAGCAAACCACAGATGATGTATTGCTGGTCTTGTGGAAAATGATACATGGATAAAAAATTCTAACAAAATGTGTGAAATTGTCTTTCAGAAAAGCTGTAAAGATCTAGTGAGATAACTGTCCAGCCCCCCATTTTCTAAATTGATTATCCAGGTCATGGCCAAGAAGAATATGCCACCTGTGGACAGACTCGCTTATACAGGTTCAAATTAGAATTGTCAATTAACCCAACATGAGCTGTTGGAATATGGGAAGAAAACCATAAAGGCCGAGAGCAAACTCTAGGTAAACACAGAGAGAATCTAAATTTAAAGTAATGGAATATTAGAACACAGACAACTTTTTCAATTTTAATTTTTACTAGCAGTTTATGTCTCTTGATGAAAACAGTAATATTGTAATATACTGACCTCAGCAAAATACAATTACAAAGTATGCCAATACCTCATACTAAAATAATAATTCAACTCAGTTATAAGTCATGTATCTTGGAGTAGCACTGAACTTTGCATAAGATTTGATGACTTTGTTGACAGCCTCTAGGAAGTCCTTCTCAGAAGCAATCTTTCTGCGAGCTCTAATAGCAAACATCCCTGCTTCAGTACAAACGCTGCGAATCTCGGCACCTAGAAAAATATAAAGAATCCAACAGTTTATAATAAAGAAACACAACTCGTAGCACTACTGATATGGGTTCATTTGGACAAGTAATAATGACAACCCAAACAACTTTTAAAGAAATGAATTTGCACAAAGGTGAAGGCCATTTTTTATTTTTATATCCATTAAAAACTCAACCTACCTGTGCTGTTGGGGCAAAGTCTGGCCAGCAATTCAAATCGGATGTCCCTTTCAACACTCATTGAACGAGCATGGATTCTAAATATATGAGTTCGGCCCTGAAACAGTTCAAAAGTTCAAATGAAATTTTTTCAACATAACATCTTCCATGTTAAATTAGAATGCAATGCATTTCTAAAAACCGCTGTTAAATTATTTAAAGTCCTCTTCAGAATCATAACCTCTAAACTGCTAAGCTAAGCAGAATTTCCCACTTTGGCTATCTACCTTTTGCTTCAAACACTTTTATATTCAGATCATAATTCTCTTGCAAACCTTGATTAAATATCTTCTTTTAATTCCATGTTATGTTAAAGTATCCAGCAATATGTTATTCACTGTCACAAGTGCAACAAAATATGTGTGCCTGAAAATTAAATGGTAACACAAGCAAGAAAAAAAAAATGTACCTTTTAGAATTATTTAGATTTCTGTATTAACTACAACATGGTCTGATCTTCAACTTATCTGCCAAAACTTATAGCATGTAAACTATTGAGTGTTTGGTCAATACTGAGCACATTATTTAAAAATGTGTTACACTGTTATAAACAGGACATTACAGCCAGAAACGCATTGGCTTCTTTTGCGAATATAAATTCTCTGTCTTACAAGATATACAATTATTTTCAACATAAAATGTGTTTATATAATAAAAGGCTTTCCTGACATGTCCCAGAGTATCAGTTACTGAAGACTGTAATGAATTCTCTCATGAATTTCACAGAGTCAAACTTGCATTGAATTGATCTCACTGTTGAAATTAGCTGGCTTTGCTTCTCTTATTTCACATTCATAAAAAGTGCTCTTATTTTTTTCTAAATGTAAATATCAGATAACAAATTTTATTTTTGCCATAGCTTTAAATGTCTTACTTTCTTCTACCATAGTGTTTAATTCACAAATTTCTGTGGAATTTGCTCCCTTAATTGTATTCAAATTGTGAATATTAATTATTAACAGGGGAGACGGTACAGATGACACTGAATCCTCTCCCAATTTTCTGATTTCAGAAGGACAAAACAATATCCAACATAACATAATCCAATCCAATAATTTATCAAGCTGTCCATCTCTGCTTATAAACTCACTAGCATAAAATGAGGCTGCCCCCACACTCCATTGCTGCTAAAAAGACTAGTTTTTGGCCACAAAACCTTTGTCTACAACACATAGCTCGTTCACTGCCGTGCTTCCTGGCAAATCTGAGATTTTATTTTTCTGAGCAACTTTTTTATTATTATTTTTCTATACAGCACAGTGTTACTCAGAGCTTTTAATATTGTGACCAGCAGGGGGTGTTGCAGCAACCAAAACACAACCACATAGACCCAAGTTCTTGTTGCAAATGTAAGGTTTATTATTATAAATTACCTTACAAAAAGGCTTCTTTTAAGAGATACCGACACAAATCCTATTTCTTTTCTCCCTCTTCCTTTCTTGATTCACCTCCACTCCTCTGATGCAAGCTTTGTCCGTCCTCCACACCTGACCCCACCTCATCTGTATGAGGTTGAGGAGTTTCTTTTTTCTTGGACCCAGGGTGCTAAGGCAGAGCTCACTGGAAGCAATTCGTGTTTGAATGGAAACCCAGACAAAGCACGGATTACTAATCCCTGCAGCTCCCCCTGGCAGACCCAAATGAATCTAACAGGGCTGCCTCATGGGACTGCAGCTCCCAGTATGCTTTGCTGGTGTCCGTGTGGGAATCCTAAGCCTGGGTATGCTGCCACCTAGCATATTGGGGAGCTACTGATCTGAATACATCATTTCCCTTTGCACTTTGAGCTACTGTTTGTATGAATATGTGCTATATAAATAAATGTTGTTGATGTTGTTGTTTCCCCTGTTCCTCAATTACACTGGCTTCCCAGTCAGGTAAGGAACTTTGATCCATTCTCGCTAACACATTAGCATATTTAACCTGCCTTTCTCCTTGGCCATTCAGTACGGCCCTGTCCCGGCCATTTAATGAATCATGTCCTATCCCAGCTTGGGATGCCATGCCCATTCCTGCTGTCCTTTACAATATATAGCAGGCAGCATAAATCAGTACACCCCCTCCGAAAGCTAACAAATCCAGCTCTCTTTCTTCATCTCTCTCAGCAAGGCACATCTAAAGTATCTATATGATGTCGTGTGTAAACAACAAGACAACTATATCCTTGATGGGTTAATGTCTTTCACTCATGAAAACTTACAGCTACTATAGCACATGCATCAGAATACATATATAGGGATGCAACAATACCATTGATATGCACACAAAATATGTAAATCCTTGGGGGAGTTGGGGAAAACAAAACACAGTGAACACAAAATGTCTGGCTGTACACAATATTGAGTCTAGAGTCTGCCAACCTTGAAGCAGATTCTAGTAAAAAGAGAAAAAAAATGTCAAAACGATAAGCATGGGCAGTGAAAATAACAGAAGTGCTTCCTCAGTACTGTATATTGTCCTTGACGATCAATTGATGACACTGGTGTCCCAAGCTTTTCCTGTGTTGATCATACACTCTGGCTGGCAGTGGCAGGGGTCATTTTTGTACAGCAAAGTGTTGCGGATGCTGTGACAGTTGGACATAATATAGCCGGGCACTTTAAGCATTCCACCTTAGCATACTCCCACTTAGAGGACACTGAGCATCGCCACTCTACTTGATTCAAGGTATGACCATTTAATAGGCCATATGATGTGCTTTGATAAAAACAGCACATGTGGATGTGCTACGGTGTGCTTTTTATAGGTCACATACTCAATTTTTACTGCGGTGGGTTGGCACCCTGCCCGGGATTGGTTCCTGCCTTGTGCCCTGTGTTGGCTGGGATTGGCTCCAGCAGACCCCCGTGACCCTGTGTTCGGATTCAGCGGGCTGGAAAATGGATGGATACTCAATTTTTAATGGGGAAACAAAATGGTAAATGCTAAGATGGCTTTATTTAAAAATAAAAGAAATTCACTATTTAAACTAAGCTACGTATTTTTCAAGTTAATTTGGAAATGTTACCTTCTAAGCTTTTTTGTAATTTAACAGTTTGTTTCGGACATGATAAATGCCCATTTGTCACTTTGTATTTTGCTCAATGAAATGAAATGCTCATGGGTCACTTAATATACATAGTCATTTTGGTAGATCATACAGTTGGAAGTCAGAGGTTTCCATACACTTAGGGTGATTTCTTTAAACCTCACTTAATAAACCCTCCATTGATTTTTTACTAACAAACTATAACTTTGGCACATCATTTAAGACATCTACTTTGTGCAGGGCAGCAGTAATTTTTTCCATCAATTTTCACAGACAATAGTATTTCACTTTTTATTGACTATACCGATTCCAGTGGATCACACGTTTACGTACACTTTAATATTTGGTAGCATTGCCCTTAAATGGTTTAACTTGAGCCATATTTTTAGGGTATTCTTCCATAAGCTTCTTACCACAAGTTGCTGTAATTTTGGCCCATTCCTCCAGACTGAACAGGTATAACTGGGAAAAGTTTGCAGGCCTAATTGCTTGCACATGGCTTGTCAGTTCTGCCCACAAATCTTCAAATCGGACTGAGCTCAGGACTTTGTGAAAGCCATTCCAAAACCTTCATGTTGTTGTCCTTAAGTCATTTTGCCAAAACTTTTGCAGGTATTCTTGGGGTCACTGTCCAATTGGATGACCCAAGTGTGACTGAGCTTCAACTTCCTTGCTGAACTCTTCAAGATGTTACTGCAGTATATCCATGTAATTTTCCTTCCTCATAATTCTAACTATTTCTGAAGTGCACCAGTCCCTCCTGCAGCAAAGCACCCCCACAATATGATGCTCCCACCCCCACGCTTGACTGTTGGGATGCTGTTCTGTGGTTTGCAAGCCTCACCCTTTTTCCTCCAAACATAATTATGGTCATTACGTCCAAACAGCTCGATCTTGGATTCATCAGACCAGAGAACACTTCTGTAGAAGGTAAAACTTTGTCCCCATGTGTCATTGCAAAATGCAGTCTGGCTTTTCATAGCTGCTTTGGAGCAGTGGCTTCTTCCTTGCTGAGCAGCCTTTCAGGTTATGTCAATATGGGACTTACTGTGGATTTAGATACTTGTCTACCTGTTTCCTCTAGCATCTTCACAAGGTCCTTTTCTGTTGTTCTGGGATTGATTTGCACTTTTTTATGCCAAAGTAATTTCCCCTCTAGGAAACAAAATGTGTCTCCATCCTGAGTGGTATGATGGCTGTGTGGTCCCATGGTATTTATACTTCCATATTATTGTTTGTACAGATGAACATGGAACCTTCAGGCTTTTGGAAATTGTTCTCAAGAATTAACCAGATTTGTGAAGGTTCATAATTTTTTTTTCTGAGAAATCACATGTACATAAGTATTCACAGCCTTTGCTCAATACTTTGTCGATGCACCTTTGGCAGCAATTACAGCCTCAAATCTTTTTGAATATGATGCCACAAGCTTGGCACACCTATCCTTGGCCAGTTTCGCCCATTCCTCTTTGCAGCACCTCTCAGGCTCCATCAGGTTGGATGGGAAGCATCGGTGCACAGCCATTTTAAGATCTCTCCAGAGATGTTCAATCGGATTCAAGTCTGGGCTCTGGCTGGGCCACTCAAGGACATTCACAGAGTTGTCCTGAAGCCACTCCTTTGATATCTTGGCTGTGTGCTTATGGTCGTTGTCCTGCTGAAAGATGAACCGTCGCCCCAGTCTGAGGTCAAGAGCGCTCTGGAGCAGGTTTTCATCCAGGATGTCTCTGTACATTGCTGCAGTCATCTTTCCCTTTATCCTGACTAGTCTCCCAGTTCCTGCCGCTGAAAAACATCCCCACAGCATGATGCTGCCACCACCATGCTTCACTGTAGGGATGGTATTGGCCTGGTGATGAGCGGTGCCTGGTTTCCTCCAAACATGACGCCTGGCATTCATACCAAAGACTTCAATCTTTGTCTCATCAGACCAGAGAATTTTGTTTCTCATGGTATGAAAGTCCTTCAGGTGCCTTTTAGCAAACTCCAGGTGGGCGGCCATGTGCCTTTTACTAAGGAGTGGCTTCCGTCTGGCAACTCTACCATACAGGCCTGATTGGTGGATTGCTGCAGAGATGGTTGTCCTTCTGGAAGGTTCTTCTCTCTCCGCAGAGCATCTCTGGAGCTCTGACAGAGTGACCATCGGGTTCTCGGGTTCTAAGGCCCTTCTCCCCCAATCGCTCAGTTTAGATGGCCGGCCAGCACTAGGAAGAGTCCGATGGTTTAGAACTTCTTCCACTTACGGATGATGGAGGCCACTGTGCTCATTGGGACCTTCAAAGCAGCAGAAGTTTTTCTGTAACCTTCCCCTGATTTGTGCCTCAAGACAATCCTGTCTCTAAGGTCTACAGACAATTCTTTTGACTTCATGCTTGGTTTGTGCTCGGACATGAACTTTCAACTGTGGGACCTTCTATAGACAGGTGTGTGCCTTTCCAAATCATGTCCAATCAACTGAATTTACCACAGGTGGACTCCAATTAAGCTGCAGAAACATCTCAAGGATGATCAGGGGAAACAGGATGCACCTGAGCTCAATTTTGAGCTTCATGGCAAAGGCTGTGAATACTTATGTACATGTGCTTTCTCAATTTCTTTTTTTATTTTTAATAAATTTGCAAAAATCTTAAGTAAACTTTTTTCATGTTGTCATTATGAGGTGTTGTGTGTAGAATTCTGAGGAAAAAAATGAATTTAATCCATTCTGGAATAAGGCTGTAACATAACAAAATCTGGAAAAAGTGAATACTTTCCGGATGCACTGTATGTAGCATTTTTGGACAATCTCTTCAATTACTTACATAAAATGTCTTCAAGTATCAAAAATTGTCTATTGAATGGACATAAAACTGGCATTCATATAGTCAGAAATAATGTTTCCAGTGGTAGAAATGAGAATTGGTCCCTTTCAAATATCTATACAGCCAAGGAGGCCAAAGAGATGGTATTCCTAGAGCTACTGTAATTGTGTGGCCCAGAGGCAGATGGACAGGATTATGCAGTACCGTCTTCCAAAAGTCCCTGGAAGGACCAGCTGAGTAGTAGTTTGGGCTGTATGTTACATGAGATTGTAGATGAACATAGTGGAATCAGTGCACTGTGTTCCAGTAGCTGCTGCCATACAGCTGGAAACATACCTGAGAGAGACCCCAGTTTCTCATTCAGACAAACCACTTATGTACTGGTTAGCTAACAAAGTGCAGTTCCTCAGTTTGTCTTAGATGTCAAGGAAATACCTTTCAGCTCCATGCAGTAGTGTACAGAGCGAAAGATTATTTAGTGCAAAGTCTAATACCGTTAATGAAACCGGAAACAATGTTACAGTTGAACATGAAGGGATGCTTCTGTTCATCAAAAGGAAAGTGCCACTTACTTTGTCTTACACCTATCCAGCGGTATGTGTTCCCCAATGATTTTTGACCTTTATACCTTTACGCCACTGAGCTACTGATGTTATCTTATTAAACGGGATACCAGTAACTGAAATGTTCTCGTTATGTTTAGCCCAATTCCTGTGCTGTACTACTGCATCCTATGTTGAAAGACTTGAAGCAATTCTGGCATGGCTTGCATACATTAAGTGTATGTAATTTTTTTCTGTGAAATTTGAGTTATTATAAAAATTGTGAGAAATGGTGTTGTAATCTATGTACTGTACCCTACTTTGAGTTATTTGTTCAATTTTGAATTATTTTATTCCAAATTATGAGTCTAATATTTAAAGTTAACAATGACAGCTGATGGAGAACTACCAGCCTCACTACAATGGTATCGGTATTGGCAAATACTGAAAAACAAGTATCAGTTGTCACACTCGGTCTGAAAAAAAATAGTATTGTTGTGTCACTATATATAAACTTGCTCCTGGTAACACACAGCAGCTAAATTCACTCCATTACAGGAGATCACTTAAAAGTGCTTTTTATATTGCAGCTTGCCATCAATTTCTTGTTTATTATTAATTTTGTGACAAATCACTGTTTGTGTGCTTTGCACTGCAGGTCTGGCTTACATCAATGAAAACATCACTATTACAAATGCTAAAAAAGAGAAATCATGAAATGCTTCCTCCATTGCATTTATGATATGTGTTCATTTTTGCATTATAGGTGTATTTATATTGAATAGTCTGAAAGAGAATACTAACCTCAAGGTCTGGTAAACTAAATTCAATTTTTCTGTCAAGTCTTCCGGGTCGCATAAGGGCTGGATCCAACGTGTCTGGTCGATTGGTTGCCATAAGAACTTTAATATTTCCTCTGGGGTCAAAACCATCCAGTTGATTGATAAGCTCTAGCATAGTACGCTGGACTTCATTATCACCACCAGCCCCATCATCAAAACGAGCTCCTGTGTTGGCAAAAAGTAACACAGCAGCGTGCAATAAATACTTGTAGTGAAGAGATTTACATATGTTCTTGCTTTACCTTAATTTCCAATTTGAAGGTGAATACTCAATAGTTTGAGATTTGGCACTGCATATGTTTGTCATGTAATCAAGGTGGAATGTATCTTCAGTTTAGAAGCCTTTACCCAGGTTACCCGTTTGCTCCATAAAATATTTTTTCTGTAATCCCAGTGGCCCTGGGCATCCTTTGGGGGGTGAGGACCATTATTTATGTATCATCTGAAACACTTCTTGAGTGCTGATGATGTGTTTCAAAATCTGTCCTTATAACAATACAAGCCAACAATTCAGAATTACAAAAAGGATGATCATGGAAGTGATGTGCAAAAAACAGATGTGCAAATTGGTAGCACAAAGTCTAGCACCATTTTCTCTTGCATTTTCCTGTATCTCAATGTCTATAACATTTCTTTGACACCATTAACAACATAAAATTCCCCAACCAACTAAATAATATTACACATTACATTTTCATTGCTTGTTTTTTTAATTTAAATGTTAGTGATGTTTTACTACATTTGTGTCATATTTTAAAATGTATTCAGCTATGAACAGTTTGGACAATTAAGTCTGCAAAAATCTGTCAAAGATTTCAAAACACTGCCCTATCAAATGGTGCCAGTGCATTATTAAATATGGGTTGCATTCAGATTTACAAAATCTAAACTAGAACCAGAAGAAGAATAACACATATCTGTTTAAGTCAAAATACACATACCTCCTATTGCATCAATTTCATCAAAGAATATAAGACATGCTTTTTTAGTTCTGGCCATTTCAAAAAGTTCACGAACCATTCTTGCTCCCTAATAAATGAATGAATAAATAAATACAGAAATTCAGCAAAGGTACTTTAGAGATTATTTTAAATTCAGAATAAGTAAAAAGGTTTATTTTATTAGTCAATGTTAAGGTTTATCACACAACATATCGCTGCAAAAACAATTAGTCACATTTGTCTTCATAAAGTATGTTTCTTTAATTAACTGCAAAGGCTCCAACTGTCAAAAGAGGTATTAAATATGACAGAACCATTTGTAAGAACTTCATATGATTAAACACATTTCCCTCAAAGAATATTTGAATTGTGTTGCTTACCTCTCCTACATACTTCTGAACAAGCTCAGATCCAATTACTCTTATAAAACAAGCATCAGTCCGGTTGGCTACTGCTCGGGCACACAGTGTCTTTCCAGTGCCAGGAGGTCCAAAAAGTAGGACTCCCTTTGGTGGCTCAATACCAAGATTTACAAATCTTTCAGGCTGTAATAAAAGTGGTACATTTTAATAAACCCATTTTCCCTTTTTTTCTGAAAAAGTGTTAGGAGAAATCACATCAAAAACATTTTTAAAATAGCTTACATCCGAATTGTTTGAATAATTAAGATAATATTACACAATGACTTTTTTCTTAAAGTGAGGTTTTGTATATTTGAATGGACACAAACTTGAACATTTTTCCGATTCTTTAAATAAATCACAAACAAATAGTATAAAACAGACTCATTAAACCAATATTTGACAGATTTTCTTCATGGCACCTGTGTATTTTTAATGAAGGATTAAAAATTAATTTAGCTTACAGCATGTCTTCGCTGCCTGAAAACCAATAAGTATACAGTAATCCCTCGCTATATCGCGCTTCGACTTTCGCGGCTTCA
>JANRMT010049352.1:0-11737 GCA_026402145.1 Polypterus bichir lapradei
CCATTTCGGTACACTTGAAAGCACCAACCGAACAATTCAGCGGCAGCCATCAACTCACATGCAGAACCATAGGTGAAGGGCTTAAGCATTTCACTCTTCTAGTGCTCCTGTGTAGTATAATTATCTCCTGTACCGTCATCAGTCCACACCTTGAACCTGTCCCAGTCATTCAATACATAAGACACAATGTTCTTCCGGATATCAAGAGTGAGTCTGATATGGCCGTGCAATATGTAACACAGAGAATGGAAAAGGTAGGTGCCATCTCCGGGCAAGGAAACCACTCGGTAAGTAACAGTTCTTTGATCGATGGTGATTACCTCGATAGACATGGTAATGGGGGTTGGAATGATGAAGGAAATGGGTACCTGAGTAACGTAAAGTAAGTGTAAAATACCTATACAATAACTATAATTGTAATAAACAAACAATAAAACAGCGGAGAAGCCGTGGATTAAACAAAAAGGCTGTAGTTATCAGCAGGGAGACGTGAATCCCGTGGCGAAGCAAGGAAGGGAATGTAGAGACTGGAGCGATGGACGGCCTTATATAGGCAGGCAGCCAACAACGTGGGAGGCGTTGGGATGGGGGACCCAACGCCGCCTCACATGGTGACCAAGCTGCAGGCTATGGACGTATATATGTACGTAAGTAGGATTCAGTTAGCGTTGGGAACCCGTGTACCAAATTTCTTGAAGATGGGCCCATAAGTAACAAAGACTGTTGAAAAGTTCAATATGGCGGCTGACAGTGGCATCATACCACTGAAATAAGTACGTACATTGGTTTCGGTTAGTGCAGGGAAGCCGCCTACCAAATTTCGAGAAGATCGGGCCATAAATAAGAAAGTTCAACATGGCGGACGTTGTTGAACGTTATGACCGTTACGCGTAGAATTTTGAAATGAAACCTGCTTAACTTTTGTAAGTAAGCTGTAAGGAATGAGCCTGCCAAATTTCAGCCTTCTACCTATACGGGAAGTTGGAGAATTAGTGATGTTGGAAAATTCAATATGGTGGCTGACAGAGACGTCATACCACCGAAATAAGTACGTACATTGGTTTTGGCTAGCTCAGGGAAGCCACCAACCAAATTTCGTGAAGATGGGGCCGTAAATAAGAAAGTTCAACATGGCGGACGTTGTTGAGCGTTATGACCGTTATGCGTAGAATTTCGAAATGAAACCTGCTTAACTTTTGTAAGTAAGCTGTAAGGAATGAGCCTGCCAAATTTCAGCCTTCTACCTATACGGGAAGTTGGAGAATTAGTGATGTTGGAAAATTCAATATGGCGGCTGACAGTGGCGTCATACCATCGAAATAAGTATGTACATCGGTTTCGGTTAGCGCAGGGAAGTCACCTACCAAATTTCGTGAAGATGGGGTCAGCCTTCTACCTACACGGGAAGTTTGAAAATTGGTGACGTTGGAAAGTTCAATATGGCGGCCGACAGTGGCGTCATACCATCGAAATAAGTACATACATCGATTTCGGTTAGTGCAGGGAAGCCGCCTACCAAATTTCGTGAAGATGGGGCCATAAATGAGAAAGTACAACATGGCGGACGTTGTCGACCGTTATCGACCGTTATGACCGTTACGTGTAGAATTTCGAAATGAAACCTGCTTAACTTTTGTAAGTAAGCTGTAAGGAATGAGCCTGCCAAATTTCAGCTTTCTACCTACATGGGAAGTTGGAGAATTAGTGATGAGTCAGTCAGTCAGTCAGTCAGTCAGTCAGTGAGTGAGGGCTTTGCCTTTTATTATTATAGATATATATATATATATATATATATATATATATATAGAGAGAGAGAGAGAGAGAAAGAGAGAGAGAGATATGACAACAACACTCATATCAATGACAAAACAATTACATTAACAATCATGTTACGTTATTTTTAAAATATTTCCTTTTCTTTTTCATAACTTCTTTAACACACCACTTCTCTGCTGCGAAGCGCGGGTATTCTGCTAGTTATAACTTATAAAGTTGAAATTCAAAATTTAAATATTACTCCATTAAGTGAAGTTATTTCAAATCACTACTTAATTACATTTGATTTAGTCCTGCCCTTACCAACACACTTCCAGATTAAAATAAAGACAGTGCGAAATCTATATTGTAATTCTGCTTCAAAATTTACAGATACTTTGAGTAAGTCGAGTGTAATTGTGGAAAACCATTTAGATCAGTTAACATCAAATGTAAGCGTGGAATACAATTTAGATCAGCTAACATCACATTATAATGTGACATTGAGAGATGCTCTGTACACAGTGGCTCCCCTTTAAACAAAAGTGATCAAATTGCATAGAAACTCTCCCTGGTTTAATGAAAACACACAAGCTCATACATTAGAGTGTCAAAAACTGGAGCGCAAATGGAGAACAACAAAACTACATGTCTTTCAAACTGCATGGACAGAGAATGTTAATAAATATAAAAAAGCCCTCTTTAAAGCTCGCTCAGAATACTATTCAACATTAATAGATAGCAATAATAAAAATCCTCGGATACTGTTTAGAATAGTGGCTAAATTAACAAATGGGAATTCAGATCAACAGTGCAAAATACCAACAGATATTAGCAGTACAGACTTTATGAACTTCTTCAATGAGAAAATTAAAAATATAAGATCTCAGCATCACAGTACAAACCAAATACTAGCTTAGCAGATTCTGTCTCACATTGCATTCAGCACTTTAATAATTTTAATCCGGTAACTGAGCAGGAAGTCTTAACTTTAATTTCTAAAATGAAGCCCACTACTTGTTCCCTAGATCCAGTGCCAACAAGACTAGTAAAAAGTGCAATGGATGTTCTTGCAGCACCTATTTTAAACATTATCAATAGTTCATTATTGCATGGCACAACACCTGATACACTAAAAGTGTCAGTCATTAAACCATAACTTAAAAAGTCAGACCTAGACCCACACATACTAAATAATTATAGGCCTATTTCAAATTTACAGTTTCTCTCTAAAATACTAGAAAAAGTAGTCGCCAGTCAGCTTCAGTCACACCTTACGTATTACAATTTATTTGAGAAATTCCAGTCTGGTTTTCGCACTGGTCATAGTACAGAAACGGCACTAACACGGGTTGTAAATAACATTCTGATATCCTCTGATGAAGGAAACTCCACTGTAATTATGTTGTTGGACTTAAGTGCAGCATTTGACACCATTGACCATTCTATTTTACTGCACAGGCTAGAAATTGATGTTGGGCTTACAGGCCCCGTGCTCGCTTGGTTTAGTTCTTATTTATCAAATCGATTCCAATATTTACAGAAATGTGCTGACAGTACTCCATCATTATACACAGAAGTTCAATATGGTGTCCCGCAGGGCTCTTTACTGGGACCTTTACTGTTTTCACTTTACATGCTTCCACTGGGATCTATCATTAGGAAATATAATGTTAATTTTCACTCGTATGCAGATGACACTCAGTTATACCTTTCATTTAAATCAAATGAAGTTTCTCTGATGTTGTCTTTAATTAGTTGTGTTAGCGAATTAAAGGAGTGGATGAATGAGAACTACTTGTCTTTAAACACAGATAAAACAGAGATGTTAATTGTTAGAGGGAATGACGCTGATCACAACAATGTTCTGTCATTTAACTCAGTTGGAATCACCATTAATTTTACTGAATCAGCCCACAATCTCTGAGTTCTCTTTGACTCTAGCATGTCATTTAAAGCACATATTACAAAGTTTTCCAAAACATGTTTCTTCCATCTTAAAGATGTTAGGAAATTAAGGTGCTTTCTAAATAAACAGGATTCTGAGAAATTAATTCATGCATTTATCTCTAGTAGGATTGACTACTGCAATGTGGTGTTCACTGGATGTTCAAACTGTTCTCTTTACAGCCTCCAGTTAATCCGAAATGCGGCTGCAAGAATTATTACAAGAACAAGAAAATGCAAACACATAACTCCAGTTCTTAAATCCTTACACTGACTCCCGGTTAAGTTTAGGGCAGATTTCAAAATCCTCCTTTTAACATATAAAGCATTAAATGGCCAAGGTCCGGCTTACTTGTCTGAACTTATCATGACTTACAAACCTTAGCGCACATTAAGATCTCAAGATGCCGGTCTGCTTATGATTCCAAGGATTAATAAAATAACAGTGGGAGGTCGAGCTTTTAGTTACAGGGCCCCTAAACTGTGGAATGGTCTGCCTGCTATAATAAGAGATGCCCCTTCGGTCTCAGCTTTTAAGTCCTGGCTGAAGACTCACTATTTCAGTTTAGCATATCCTGACTAGAGCTGCTGATTAACTGTACATACTGCATCACTGTTGTTAGTCATTAGCACTAAAACATAAGTAACATGATAGTTATAACTGGATACTAACCTTCACCTATTCTGTTTCTCTTCTCGGTACTCAAATGTGGCACTTGGTGCCATGGCCCACCTGCCTATGGTAAAGAATCGTGGGAAAGAGGGGTCCTTTCATCGGATTGGCTGGCCCAGCACTGTTTCAGCTGTGGAATTGCCAAATGGGGGAGGTAGCTTGATGGATGAGGTCTTCAGGACTCTAAAAATATCCAAATCTTATTAAATGATATCATCTACTGTTAAATTCTGCTCTGTGCTTCTAAAATTTTTATCTTTATACTGTATTGAGGATTTGTTCTGTTTTGTGTATTGTATTGTATTGACCCCCTTCTTTTGACACCCACTGCACGCCCAACCTACCTGGAAAGGGGTCTCTCTTTGAACTGCCTTTCCCGAGGTTTCTTCCATTTTTCCCAACAAGGTTTTTTTTGGGAGTTTTTACTTGTCTTCTTAGAGAGTCAAGGCTGTGGGGCTGTCAAGAGTCAGGGCCTGTTAAAGCCCATTGCAGCACTTCCTGTGTGATTTTGGACTATTCAAAAAATAAAATGTATTGTATTGTATTGTGTGGCACGTTGATTAGCTTATGTAAGTAAGAATTTTGCTATACTTTGTGCACATGACAATAATGACCCTATAAATATATTTTTGTTAAACAAACAGTGAACATTTTTTTATTATAGTGTCTTGAATAGTGTCAAAAAACTTTTTAAAACAGCACACAAGAACACAACTGGAAGCAACAGGTTTGCAAATGCAATGCCAGTGCCAATGCTGTAGGTTTCATCTAGCTGTTCAGCAATACTAAGCCTCATGCTATTGTCTACCACTACTTTCATGGCACTTGCATTTTTCAGAAAGATGTTTTTGATTTCATACCCCCATCATGGTCCAAAATGCTTTGATTCCAACACTTTGAAACAGCAAACAGTGAAAAAAGGTATTACTTACAACACACCCAGTTAGCCAACTTTGTCATAACAACAGCTGGAAAAAGTCTTTGTGTATGCTTGTTCTTGATCACTTGCCTGCTGCTGAATTCTTAAGTCAGGTGGGTGCGGTCTAAGCTCCTTTATGTTCTTTTTTTCTTCAATGTAACAATGTCTGAAAGGGTGTTTTATTAAAGAAATAACGAAATTTCTTTAATTTCTGAAGTTCCGCTTTAAGTTGGTATCTGTAAAATCGTGCTCGCTCATCTGTAGTTACGTAATGTTAAAAGTGGGTTTGAACTGTGAACCACTGACATCAACTTGACATAGTGTGTCAACAAATTTCCAGTCACATCAGATTAAAAAAAAAACTAAAAAATACTAATTTGCTGCCAATAAATGTGGAAGTGTCTGGGGTGCAGTTTGAAAGGAACCAATTAAAGGGCAGCCTCAGGTGACCTGCTTTTCAAAAGTTCAAGGACCTACATAGAATCTCATTTGCTGGGCATCTTTCGCTACAGAAATGTAGGTATTCACACACTATTTTTTTTGATTCACACAGAAATTAAACAAATAGTCAGAACCAATTTTTAATGGATGTTGACATACACTGACACCAGGAAGGTTGTGCAAATAAATACATTTATTTCATGATTACTTTTCATTACCAAATTAATTTAAGTAATGTTTTTAACATACAGTATTTAGTGGGCAGTGCCCCAGTGCCCTGCATTACAATCTACCAGTGGAAAGGAGCATAACATTTTTAACATTACATTTACCCTCCTTATAATAACTATGCTAATACTATGATGAGAGTGGGGTTCAAAGCGTGAGGTGCTGGTGAACAGCCATTTTGTACCAATACTCAGCTGCTTAAACAGAATAAAGCTGTACCAACCACTTCAAGCCCTAATCACACTGCATTTGGATTAGTTGAAGTCATTGAGGCTCCATAAAAGAGAACGTAATAAGTGGATTTCTTAGGATTTCTGTTTGTTTGTGTACTCTGTGGGTATGTATTGTTTTAGGTGTTAAAAAAACACAATAAAAACAATTACTATCTATCATGAATAGCTCCCTTATTGAATTTATTTTGAACATTTAGCAAACTTCATTTGGAGAAGAGTACTAAGGTGTAGGGGTGGCACAGTGGCGCAGTGGTAGCGCTGCTGCCTCGCAGTTAGGAGACCCGAGTTTGCTTCCCTGCGTGGAGTTTGCATGTTCTCCCCGTGTCTGCGTGGGTTTCCTCTGGGCACTCCGGTTTCCTCCCACAGTCCACAGCGGGTTGGAAAATGGATGGATGGATGGGTACTAAGGTGTTGTACTGTGTTACCCATTATGAATGCAGAGAAAAGCCAAGCAAAATGACACCTTTTATTGGCTAACTAAAAAGATTACAATATGCAAGCTTTCGAGGCAACTCAGGTCCCTTCTTCAGGCAAGTTTTAGGATAGGATAAAATTCTGATTTTGTTAACAACTGACAGCGTTTTTGGCATTTATTCTTTGTTTTCTTGTGTGCTTCACAGTTTTTACTATTTTGTATACATGTTTTTTTACTTTGCAGCATTTTTGTAGCATTTTGATGTCAATTTTGGCATCTTTAACAGTTAGTCTGTTAGACAGGTAGTTGATTACGTACTACTAGATTACCAAAGCCAGTGCTTGCATGTTACAGCTCTTATCTAGTTCCATTTGGTGAGCTAAGTTTTCACAATGTCAATAATATTTTTACATGTCAGATGGGTCATAAGCAACAAGCTTCAATAATACAACAAGAAAAATATTTTTTTAGCAGAAACAACAGTCCCTTAAGGATAAGAAGTTACAACACCCTCTGGAGTTGAAAGCACATCCCCAGCCCCTCAGGATAAAACACAGGAAATTTGAGTCAGAAGTGAGAGACAAAGAAATAGATGACTGGCTTAAGGATATTCTCTTTGTATTGTTATGTTACAGTTTTTCATTAATTTCATGCTTCATTATTGGATATGTTTTCCGTGATAATCTTAATATTTTTTATGTTTTTTTAGGTCTTGTGTAGCTTTTAGGAATCCTAGTCTACTTTGTTTTTTTGCATCATTTTCCTTTGTGCTCTTTGTATTTAGCCAAAAGGGGCTGGGGCCCTCAACGCTACAGCTGTAGTGACTGCCCTCATCTTTTTTAAAGGACTGTTCTTGTTGATTGGCTCAGAAGTCTTGGATTTGCTGGTTTTTTGATTCTTCTTTTTTGGATGGGTAAGTCATCTTTGGATTTTCATTTTTCCAAAATGTGTACCAAAAATGAATAAAAGTAGAGAGAACCATGAAAAACTCTGATTCTTTAAAAAAGTGAAGATTTATCACAATTGAAAGGGAATTCTTAACAAAATGTCAAAAAGGAGCAAAAGAAGTGCAAAAAGGCAACTCAATGCCAATCTAAAATCCAGAAATCACAATGTGCAAGACAAAGGAGAAAAGGTTGAAAAACAAAAACAGAAAATCCACATGAAACTTAACAAAAAATGTTCACCAAAGAAGGCTGACCTGGAAGATCTAAACCTCTACCTGGATAATATAGATGTACAGCATAGTGGCCCTGCCCCATTATGTGCCCTGTTCCCTTAAGATAAACACAACACCAAAAATATATAAAAACAATAAATACATTTAAAAAGCAACCAAAAGAATGAAACAGTTTAAACTAAATGACATTATTTTTTTACTCCTGCTTTATTTTTTAACAAAATTTTTAAACAAACTATTGTTTCAAGAATACATGTTTTTGTTCTTTAAGAAAAGAAGTTTTTTTTTTTTTTCTGCTCCCTTCTGGAGATTTATTGGCTTTGGCTCCTTTTGGGTCCAAAGGCTACAAGCCCTCTTCAATTCTTGAGGGCCAGGCCTGCTCTGAGCTTGGAAGGCCTATCATTGCTTTTCAAGCATGAAGGACTCATTTTTAAAGGTCATGCCTTTTTTTGAGTTTTCTGAACACTGCAGTCATTAACAGCCAGGGAGCAAGCATCTTTGGACAAAAACACAAGGTAAAATAAAAAAGCAAGGGCGGAATATCTTTCACTAATGTTAGAAAAAGCACTGAGGGATACAACATGAAAGTAAAAGTAAACACCACTGGATCTAGCAACTTAGGATCAGTAGAACCATCAAAGCCAAGGCTTCAATTTTTTTTTTGACTTCTTTGTTTCACCATAAAAACACACAAATTAATTGAAATGATTCATAGTACTTCGGGAAATCAGATGCATCATTGCAACTCTGCCCTGAGACATTGTCATTCATGGAGTATAATAATGCAATCATGTAAGATCAAAGGCAGAATGCAGAATGATGTGTTGTAATGTTCGTCCATCAACAGTCAAAAATGATGGTGTAAACCAAGATGAGCGAGCTGGAGCACATAAAGTAGAGGAAAAAACAACTTAGAAAAAACAAGGTAAAAAAATCAAGCATGGAATTTAACACAAGACAGGCGATGCACATGCAGAAACGTCCAGAACATACACCCAAGGCAAAAATTTAAAGAGACTTTGAGGCTACCATGACAAACTTGCAACCTATACACTAATAAAATTAACAATGAGAGTGCACTATGTGTATCTGGCTGCCATTTTGCAATGGTACTGTCCTCTCTATATTGCTTAATGCACTGTTGTTTTTATTTGTTTACTACCCAGTTATCATCTTTTCTCTGGATAATTTTTGCGTACCTATTGCTCATATCTAGACTGTGTTGATCTGTTTTCAGTTGATATCGGGCATTGTAGTTTATACCTACTGCTGAAAGGACCCATCATTACGCTGCACCAGTATACCTTCTGCATAGATGCTGCAAGCCCTCGTCTTACATCATGATTGGTGACTAACTCTTCACTTTCTTTCAGTAGAATGTATTGTATATGACAGCATTTTGTCTGATTAGGTTTTCCTTCTCTCTTAATCAACTGCTAATTGATTGTAGAGCTAGTTGCTTCTGTCTTACATGGTGTTGGTGTCTCTTGGATCTATACTAATAAAAGGCAAAGCCCTCACTCACTCACTCACTCACTCACTCACTCACTGACTGACTCATCACTAATTCTCCAACTTCCCGTGTGGGTGGAAGGCTTAAATTTGGCAGGTTCATTCCTTACAGCTTCCTTACAAAAGTTGGGCAGGTTTCATTTCGAAATTCTACGCGTAATGGTCATAACTGGAAGCTGTTTTTCTCCATTTACTGTAATGGAGATGAGCTTGAACGCCGTGGGGGCGGAGTTTCGTGTGACATCATCACGCCTCCCACGTAATCACGCAGTACATAGAAAACCAGGAAGACCTCCAAAAAGCGCTGAAGAAAACATGCATTATATAATTGGAGAATGCAGCGAAACAATAAGAAGCGAGCGAGTGACATATACAACCATATTCATGAGTTCTGCTACTTCGGAAACATATAACGATGTAAACCTACACTTTAAATTAAGTTCATAGACAGGCTGCCGCTGGCGTTTGTAATTTAGTGCCTGCCCATATAAGGCCGTCCGTCAGCGGCAATCCAATAGCAAACTCCCACTAAATATTCACGGGTGAAGGACTGTGCTTATGCAGAGGAAGATGAGATGGTCAGGGTGGTGTTTGGCACAAACTCAGCGAAACTGCGAGAGAAAGTTTTAAGTGCCAGGACTTCGCTAACATTAAATACAGCCATGGATATAGCACGAGATGGCACCAGCACAGCTGGGAACCTTCGATGCATGTACACCGAGCGGCTCACGTGAACTGACGCAGTGCACAGACAAAAAGCAACAGTTCCAAAGAGCGCTGAACAAAAACCGAATTACACAATTGAAAAGACAGCAAAAAATATGAAGCGTCTGATACATACAAGCATATTCATAAATCCAGCTACTGCGGAAACAAAGCACACGGTGGAAAAAGTCAATGTCCCGCTAAAGGAAGACAGTGTAAAAAAAAAACCCGTGCATGCAGTGTGTCAGGTCTCAGATAAAGAAGAAGACGAGCTGTTTATTGATGCAGTAAGAAACGAATCGATGAATGAAACCTGTCATCTTTACAACGATTGACAAACACGGAATGTAACTTGAACACAACACATCCTACAAATACGAACCTGATTGAAAGAAATAATGATAATCAAATCCTTGATGACAGCAACACTCAGTAACACTCACAAAACAAATACTGTATATTGACAGTCATGTTACGTTATTTTTAAAATGTTCCCTTTTCTTTTTCATAGCTTTTTTAACACACTACTTCTCCGCTGCGATACGCGGGTATATATATATGTATATATATACCCCGATCTACATACTCGAATAATGGATACTTTATTCGCCATCAATGATTGTTTTGGTAAAGCCATACTTAGTGTATTCATTAGATGAACGGTAAAAAAGTAAGAGCGAGGGGAGGATGACTTATTGAGGCATGCAGGCTGTAGTGTGCGTCAACTCTATCTGAATTGCGCGATCACATTTGAAAAAATATATCTTTTCAAGTTCTATTTAGTCCATATGTGTCAAACTCAAGGGCCGCGGGCCACATCCGGCCCGGCGTGTAATTATATCCAGCCCGCGAGATCATTTTATATACTGTATTATTGTTATTAATGGCCCGGGTATATGAAGCGCTGGTAACACAATAAACTACAGATCCCATAATGCAGCGCTTCAGCTGCCTTGCCGAACACTTACCGCGTTAATCAAGTCTAGCTTATGATGCTGCAAGATATTGCGAAGCTAGCCCACACGATGCTAAAGAGAAAAGTTGATTCTGAAAATAGAGCCTTTAAAAACCGATGGGAGGCTGAGTATATGTTTACTGACATTGCCGGTAAACCCGTGTGTCTCATTTGTGGAGCTAATGTGGCTGTAATTACAGAATTTAATCTAAGACGGCACTATGAGACAAAACATCAGGGTAACCTGAAAGACCTGAATGCAATGCAGAAGATACAGAAAGCAGAAGAATTAAATAAGAATCTGACACTTCAGCGGACGTTTTTACCCGTGCACAATCACAAAGTGATTTCAAGTGAAGCTGCTTTTATGGGAGACACAAATGCACCAGTGCAACTTGCCCCACTTTCCCTGTTGCCAAGTAATGTTGAACCAAGTCGTTACTACGGTGTTCCCAAATACGCACTTTGCTGATAAACTGAACGCACTGAGTTTGCACGGCGCTTTGGTGACTTTGAAGAACAAAAAAAGTCCGTCTACATGCGGCTCGAACCTTGTGCATGTTTGGTAGCACATATCTGTGTGAGAAGCTCTTCTCAGTGATAAAGACTAACAAAACAGCACACAGGAGTTGCCTCACTGATGAGCACCTGCAGTCCATCCTGAGAATCTCCACAACACAGAACCTCACACCAAACATAAACGAACTTGTTGCCAAAAAAAGATGCCAGGCGTCCAGCTCTAAAATGACATATGAGCAAAGACAACTGAATGAT
>JANRMT010049369.1:0-11021 GCA_026402145.1 Polypterus bichir lapradei
TGTGCTGTTGCCATGTCGTGCTATGTCCATGGCTGTATCTAATGCTACCGAAGTCCCGGTACTTAAAACTTTCTCTCGCAGTTTCGCTGAGTTTGTGCCAAACACCACCCTGACTATCTCATCTTCCTCTGCATAAGCACAGTCCTACACCTGTGAATAATTTACCCGTGGCATTTTGCTATTGGATTGCCGCTGACGGACGGCCTTATATGGGCAGGCACTAAATTACAAACGCCAGCGGCAGCCTGTCTATGAACTTAATTTAAAGTGTAGGTTTACACTGTGCTTTGTTTCCGAAGTAGCAGAACTCATGAATATGGTTGTATATATCACTCGCTCGCTTCTTATTGTTTCGCTGCCTTCTCAATTATATAATGCATGTTTTCTTCAGCGCTTTTTGGGGCTCTTCCTGGTTTTCTACGTACTGCGTGATTACGTGGGAGGCGTGATGATGTCAAACTCCGCCCCCACGGGTTTCAAGCTCATCTCCATTACAGTAAATGGAGAAAAAACATCTTCCAGTTATGACCATTACGCGTATAATTTCGAAATGAAACCTGCCCAACTTTTGTAAGGAAGCTGTAAGGAATAAGCCTGCCAAATTTCAGCCTTCTACCTACACGGGAAGTTGGAGAATTAGTGATGAGTGAGTGAGTGAGTGAGTGAGTGAGTGAGTGAGGGCTTTGCCTTTTATTAGTATAGATATACACACACACACACACATATATACACATATACATATCTACATATATACTATATATACACATATATATATACAAATCTACATATATATATTAGAGGTGGGACTCGATTAAAAAAATTAATCCAATTAATTAGAGGCTGTGTAATAATTAATCTTGATTAATCGTATGTAATCGCACATGTAAATTTGCCCCAAATCGCAAATGTTTCTTTTTAATTTAAAAGGGTTTTAGTGGGCGACAGAATCAAATAATAGACATGGACATGAATATTGTAAACTCAAGCTCTTTTAATTTCTGAAAAAAAAAATGCTTTTAAACTGCATTTGAATTCAAAACAAACAAAAATATCATCCCTGGTTAAAATTGGGCAGACTTAAAAATAAAGTGGTAGTTTAAGTACTTTAAGTACATTATCAGAATGGTATTGTCTTTAAATAATAATAACCAAAATTTCAACATAAAGTGCAGTTTTTCTTCTTTAAAAAAAATAATTCAGAAACATAAAAGGCAATGTGACCAACTTAATCTTTAAACTCTGAGTAACCTTAGCCAAAATTATTTTGTACATTAGGCTAAAACAGTGTGATCATTGACCATTTTGTAATTAGATGTAATTAGAATTACTAACGGTGACGGAAGTCCAATGATCCTCAGTAAGAGCCACAAAGTCTGCTTTCTGTAATGCATCTAATTTTGCTTGCTTTTCAGTGTGCACAAAACCATGCTTTTATCAAGGCTTCACTTGGGTAGTTTTTTGAAATGAAATTTTCCTCCGATCAGTCGTAGGAACGCGCTTCATTCCGACTCTAACATCTTTGTAGCTGTGATGTGTGCATCAGTGTAATCGATGTAGCAGGAAATCATGCATTGACAAAAGTTCCCCTTTGCTTGGAATTGAAAGTGTGATTAAATGCGTTATTTTTTGTTATGGAGTACATGCATCGAAGCTTCTCAGCTGTGCTTGTGCTAAGAAAAGGAAAGATTTTAAAAATAACGTAACATGATTCTGCGTTAACCGCATATTTTTTCATACGTCCCAAACCAAGGAGATGCGAGGTTAAAATGAATCGAGAAGCTCGCGTACATACTCAGTACATCCCCTCTCAGGAATCGAACTTCAGATGTCGGCGCTAGAGGCGAAGCCTCTACAATTGCGCCACGGCATGTGGCTTGTCTATTTGAGAGTATGTAGATTGGGGTATATATATATATATATATATATATATTCGCAGCGGAGAAGTAGTGTGTTAAAGATGTTATGAAAAAGAAAAGGGAACATTTTAAAAATAACGTAACATGATTGTCAATATACAGTAATTGTTTTGTGAGTGTTATTGAGTGTTGCTGTCATTAAGGATTTGATTATCATTATTTGTTTCAATCAGGGTCGTATTTGTACGATGTGTTGTGTTCAAGTTACATTCCGTGTTTGTCAATCGTTGTAAAGATAAGAGGTTTCATTCATCGATTCGTTTCTTACTGCATCAATAAACAGCTCGTCTTCCTCTTTATTTGAGACATCACACACTGCATGCACGGGTTTTTTTTTTTTTTTACACTGTCTTCCTTTAGCGGGACATTCACTTTTTGCACCGTGTGCTTTGTTTCCGCAGTTGCTGGACTTATGAATATGCTAGTATGTATCAGACGCTTCATATTTTTTTGCTGCCTTCTCAATTGTGTAATTCGGTTTTTGTTCAGCACTCTTTGGAACTGTTGCTTTTTGTCTGTGCACTGCGTCAGTTCACGTGAGCCGCTTGGTGTTCTTACATCGAAGGTTCCCAGCTGTGCTGGTGCCATCTCGTGTGATGTCCACGGCTGTATGTAATGTCAGCTAAGACCCGGCACTTAAAAGTTTCTCTCGCAGTTTCGCTGAGTTTGTGTCAAACACCACCCTGACCATCTCATCTTCCTCTGCGTAAGCACAGTCCTTCACCCATGAATATTTAGTGGCAGTGTTTCTATTGGATTGCCGCTGACGGACGGCCTTATATGGGCAGGCACTAAATTACAAACGCCAGCGGCAGCCTGTCTATGAACTTAATTTAAAGTTTAGGTTTACACCTTGCTTTCTTTCCGAAGTAGCAGCACTCATGAATATGGTAGTATATGTCACTCGCTCGCTTCTTATTGTTTCGCTGCCTTCTCAATTATATAATGCATGTTTTCTTCAGCGCTTTTTGGAGGTCTTCCGGGTTTTCTACACACTGCGTTGACAGTCAGTTCACATGATTACGTGGGAGGCGTAATCCCCCCGAAACTCCACCCCCATGGCTTTCGAGCTCAACTCCATTACAATATATGCAGAAAAATAGCTTCCAGTTATGACCATTACGCGTAGAATTTCGAAATGAAACCTGCCGAACTTTTGTAAGTAAGCTGTAAGGAATGAGCCTGCCAAATTTCAGCCTTCTACCTACACGGGAACTTGGAGAATTAGTGATGAGTCAGTGAGTGAGTCAGTCAGTCAGTGAGGGCTTTGCCTTTTATTAGTATAGATAAGAGCAGCTCACTACTCAAAATGGCAAATATATGAGGAAATCAGAATCGAGACCCGGCGGACTCTTGATTATAAGTCAGCAGTTCTTACCGCTGTGCCACGGCAGCTGTTATATCATTCTTGTACCTTTTGTGAAAGTGTTTATTTGATCTTTGGACCTCAGGCTTCACATATTATAAAGTTTGTCTACATTTTGTCATTTATTACTAAAATATGAAAAATGTTTCTGTTTTAACAATGTGTTTACATAGATTGTTGTAGAAACGGAACACACATGAAATGCATGTTTTCCAAATAACAATCTATTATTTCCCTATACATCTCTAGGTACCTGACTCCCAGATAATCAAGGCATGAGCTGGGAGAACTTTGTGCCCATTCTGTGACGGTGGGTGGATGGAATAGTAGGCTGCTTGCTGCTTGTCTTGATTAGCATATTTACAAGACTAAAGAAACTGATGGAGAGGTGCAAGGAGATTTAAGGTGGGGTGGATTGAAGAGTTTTTTCGTAGGCTTCGCAAATTCTAGTGTTAACCAAAGCCATATAGTTTGGGTGAAAAAAAAATTACATTTTTATTTATTATCATTGCAGTGCTAACCACAAGATTGAAGAATGCATAATAAAAAAGTATCATTTTTAAATCGCAAATTTAAAATTTGTGAATTAACACATTTTTACACTTACACAGCAATATTGCTTATTTTTTGCCAAATGAATTATGATTTCAACGTTAAGTTAAGGAAATAAGAGAATTAATTATAATATATTGGAAAAAACAAATGAAATCATAAAACTTCATAGATGGCAAAACACAAAACAAATTGAGGCCCAAGTATCAGGATAATATTGTATTATGTTGTCCTTGGCAAATCAACAGATAACAGCAACCACTGGAAGTTGTTTGAGTGTTTTTACCTATTTATCATTATTTTAAAAGTGAAAAATGTTTTTGCTTGACTGGTTTTAGCCTTGACAACAAAAGATGAATGGTATGTTATTAATCTGACATTTAAAGTACTAAAAAAGAAAAAGACTGTTACATTTACTTACTGGTTTGACCCCATAAAGCTGACATGGAATACAAAGCTGTGGCACATCTTCAAATAGAACTGTAGAAAAAATATGGCATGCTGGAACCTTTTCTATGAGTCCTTGGTCTATGTGCTGTACCTAATTAAGACATAACTGAATAACCATTAATGGTCGTAACCTGGAAAAAGCAGAAGTATTTAAAATGAGAATACATCACTATTTTATGAAAATTACCCGAAATGTTTATGACATTATGTTCTTCAAGACGAGTATGTTTATTTTATTGTATACCATTTGTCACGGATTGTCTTAAGTATAGTACATACAGCCTTGTCTTAAGTGAGATATGTTTCAAGAACCACGTACAGTTGAAAAATACAAATAGTGAAATTTCACCTGACACTTACAATGCCCCAAAACTATAGTGAACTTAGATTAGCTTGCAACCCAAAAAAATGTACCAAGCAGTTATATGGGAATAACGTATTTTTTCCTTTTTAACAATATTTTCATCTTGATATTCATTCTACTTTTCTAGGTGTTCTAATTGTTTAATTAATCCATTATTTACTAATTAGTGGGTCTAATGCTAAAGTAGTTGCAGCCTTTGATTATTCCGTATTGTTTGCCTAGGTGTCCGCTATACTCGTTTTTAACTGACATTAAAAAGATACAACGAAAGGATAAAACTGCTCAGAGAAAGGGCAAAATATAATGAAATCAACAAAAGAGAGTTAAGCATTTAAATCTACAACAAAAGCAGAAATATTTCTAAATGTCTTATAAATGTAAAAATCATGCTGCTGTGCTGTTCTGAATGTAGAAGAAAAATAATACCAGCTAATTAAATGAAATCAGTGCTATCAGGTGTTGTCACTGATTAGGAATCTGGTTGGAACAAAAACCTGCAGCCACAATGTGCCCCCAGGATCGAGGTTGGGAAACACTGCCTTAAGGAGTACAAGACGTCCTGTACAACCAGGTGAGAACAAAGTGCAATTTAACAAGACTTAGATGCCCAGGTAAGATCTATACATGATGAGAATAAATGATGGGTGAAGCAGAGGCATATTATGGGAGGAGAACACTTTTTCTGATTATCTCCCTTTCTTACACCTCCAAACACTACAGCAAGACAGAGTGGTTCCTTGTTGCACCATGATATATATATATATATATATATATATATATAAAAATACAAAATTGATTCACTCACTTACCAACAAAAAACACGATTTCCCATTTTGATAGAAAGCTAAAACATGGAAGGATTGTATATTGAGGGTACTATGTATATGCTAAGAAAGGATATTTTAATATATATAAATATTTAGTGGTAAACCCCACCCCCACACAGAAAAACTAAATAGAAAAATAATCTAAAACCAGAAAATCAGTCAATTTGTGTTTCCTTAATCATTAATATTTGTCAGTAACAATTTTGTAGTAAGAGTAAGCTATTTTGAGGCGACCCATCTTTTTTCCTGCTCATTGCAGACAACTGCGGCTGCCAGCTGAATGCCACAAGCACATTAGCAGCACTTGTCAAAAGCGTGGCTGTGTAAGCAAATAAGTAGAGGTATAATAACAAGGGAAAAGAGACAAGATGATATGAGGCTTGACCTCTAAAGTGAAGGAAGTTTACAGAAAGCAAAGTAGGATGTGGTCACACACTTGAGTTGGGAAATACATCTCAAGTCTAGCTGCCAGCAAAAGGGAGGGAAATAAAAGAGGAGTCGCTTCCTCACACCTTAGACAATAAGCCAAGTCTGATGGTGCTAATGCACCCCAGAAGAGTGAGGGGATGACCACTGGACTCAAATGCATGTTTTTATTATATAATAGTAATAATAACTGCTTACTACACAAAATGGTAAATGCAAGGACAACCTGGGATCGAACCTGCAACCTCTTGATTACATGACTGCAGTTCTTACCTCTGCACCAGTCAAGCAGACATGTCTACTTTCTGTGGATTGATATTGGGTCTTCAGTTTGTACATATTGTCAGTAACATGAAAATTGAATTATTTCTTTTTATTTGGTTATATTCTTCAATAATAAGTGCACTTGTTTTGTTATACCTTTTGTGAAAGTGCTTAATTGATATTTGGACTTCAGTCTTCACACATTATACACTTCACATCAGCATTTTCTTGTTATCACTATAACATGAAAACCATTTCTGTTTTAGTTATGTGTTCAAAATTTCTTGCCTCACATTTCCTGTCATCCTACATTTATACAGATCGTTGTAACATGGAACACACATGAAATGTATGTATTAAAAATAACGATATATTATTTACCCTATAGAATTCCAGACACTTAACTCCCAGATAAAGAGACTTCAGCTCTGAAAACTTTGCGTTTCATTTCAGCTGCCGCCTGCTGCCAGTGCTGACTGACACATTTGCAAAACAAAGACGCTGATGAGAAGGTGCAAGTGAATTTAATGTGGTCAGGCGTAACATATATTTTTGGAGGCTTCAGGGATTCTAGTGTTAATCCATTGCATGGGCCACCAAAATGTGCACCCTGTAAACATTATTGCTTTTAGCAATAAGTTAATGTAAAACACGATTAAGTGTTACAACTTTATTGTTTGGCTATGACAAAAATACATAAAAAAGCTTAAACACACAACTGACAAAATAAAACAAAAAGTAACGCTAAAGTGAACACTGTAAACAAATAAAAACTGCTAACATATAATAACAGTAAAACATCCATTTTCTAAACCTTCTTTAGCCTGAGCAGGAATGTGGGGAAGCTGGAATCTATACAAGCAAGCATAGGGCTCAAAGCAGGTGGAGATAAATACTTGTGTGTCGCACTGATAATCAACAAAAGTCTAAGTTTAGGAAAAGCAGGAATTGAATAATGACTGGAATGTTTTACTCATGGGCAATAGTATATAGCATGTTCAAGACTAAGCAGCTCCAGTGAACTACAGTAATATTAGCCCATGATTTAAAAAAAAAAAAAAAAAAAAACCTACACTGTATACAAAAATACTTAATTACTTACATAGTAATTCAGGTGAGGAAGGCAGGCTCTACTGTAGGCATGGAGCTGGACAGATTGACATCCGTGGCAGAGCGACGGACGCTGAGCAGGCTCCTGCCAATCATGGAGAATCCACTGCATCCACTAAACAGTATCATCTCCAAACAGAGAAGCAGCTTCTGCGACAGACTGCTGTCACTGTCCTGCTCTACTGACAGACTGAGGAGATCGTTCCTCCCCCACACTATGCGACTCTTCAATTCCACCCGAGGGGGTAAACATTAACATTATACAAAGTTGTTGTATGTTTTACCTGCATTTTTATTACTCTTTAATATTGTTTTTTATCAGTATGCTGCTGCTGGAGCATGTGAATTTCCCCTTGGGATTAATAAAGTATATATCTATCTGTCTAGTACTTCTCACGCATTTAATAAATCAACAGCAGTATAACTAAGGCCTATAGTCTTAGAAAATTTAGTGGGCAAAGCCATAAACTATGCTTATTTTAGAATTCATTTGTTTATTCCTTATATCCCACTATATTTTCTGTGAGTTTGGTTTAATCTGCATAAAATTAGGTTCTATTCTATTAATAAAATAAAAACACACACATTCCTAACATTTTCTGCATAAAAATAAAAAAATATATTTTAAAAATACATTTTTAAAAATATAAAATATCGATGTCTCATCGATAGACATCATTGTAGATTAATCCTGATGAAAAAAAGCAACTATTAGATGGAAGGATTCTGATGGTCATATGCGTCTATGCACCAAATGTCAGTTCAGAGTACCAGGACTTCTTGGATCACTGGAGGGGATCCCGGAAAGTGTCCCAGCTGGTGACTCCATAGTTCTGCTGGGAGACTTCAGTGCCCACGAGGGTAATGATGGAGATATCTGGAGAGGCATGATTGGGAGGAACGGCCTCCCTAACCTAAACCTGAGCGGTGTTTTATTATTGGACTTCTGTACTAAGCATGGGTTAACCATAACAAACACCAAATACAAGCTACAAAAGCAGGCTCATAAGCGTACTTGGTAACAGAGTACCTTAGGCCAAAGATCTATAATCTATTTCATAATTGCATCATCAGATTTGCAGCCGATGTACAGGTACAGATTGGGCACAGATGTCAACTGATCACAACCTGGTGATGAGATAGGTCAGATGGTAGGGGAGGCACCTGGACAGACAAGTAGTGAGGGTGAACTGGGAACATCTAGGGGAGGACCCTGTCCAGAAGACTTTCAACTCCAACCTCTCAAAGAGCTTTTCCCGCATCCCAGGGGAGGCTGGGGATATAGAGTCCAAACGGGTCTTGTTCAAAGCCTCCATTGTGGAAGCTGCTTCAAAGAGATGCAGACTGAAGGCCATAGGTGCCTCTCAAAGTGGCTGCCCAAGGTCCCAATGGTGGACACTACAGGTGATGGATGCCATCAAATTGAAAAATTAGGCATTCCCTGCATGGTTAGCACGGAAGACTCTTGAAGCAGCAGAGAGGTACTGACAGGCCAAAAGGGCGATGGCCTTGGCAAACAGGAAAGCAAAAACCTGGGTGTGGGAGGATTTCAGAGAGACCATGTAAAGCAACTACCAATCGGGCTCAAAGAGGTTCTGGCAAACCATCAGGTGACTAAGAGCCAGAAGTTGATATGGTGGATCAATGCCCATTTCCTTGAGGAAGGTCACTGAGATAGTTAAGCAACTTGCAGTGGCAAAGCCCTGGGGGTGGATGAGATTCAACCAGAAATGCTTAAGACTCTGGACACTGTTGAGCTGTCATGGCTGACAGGGTAGTTGCCCATTTTTAAAAAAGGGTACAGGAGGGTGTGCTCCAACTAATGGGGAATCACACTACCCAGCATTCCTGGGAAAGCTTATGTCAGGGTACATGAAAGGTATCTCCACCCAATAATGGAACCTCAGATCCAGAAGGAGCAATGTGGATTCTATCCAGTGCCGTGGAATGGTGGACCAGCTCCTTACCCTCATGAGGATTGTAGTGGGGGCATATGACGGTGTTCCTCAAGGGGTACTATGGGGGCTGCTAGGAGAGTATGGGGTTTTGGGAACCATAATGAGGGCTATTCAGTCCCTGAATTATCAGAGTGAGAGCTATGCCTGCATACTCGGAAAAACTTCAGTACCATTTCCAGTGGGTGTGCGAATCTGCCAGGGCTGTGTTTTGTCTCCTGTCCTGTTTGTGTTTTTTATGGCCAGAATATCAAGACACAGCTGTGGAGGGAAGTGTGTCCAGTTTGGTGACCTTACAATCTCGTCACTGCTTTTTGCAGATGACATGGTTCTGTTGGCTTCATTAGGCTGCAAACTTCAGCCTATATTGGGCGGGTTTGTGACTGAGTGTAAAGTGGCAGGTATGAGGATCAGAAGGAGAGTTACTGCATCAAGTGGAGGAGTTTAAGTACCTTGAGGTCTTCCATGAGAACCCTGAATACCATGAGGACTGATTGAGGTCATTTATGTTAGGTAAAATGCCTAGAGGGGGCTGGGCAGTCTCGTGGCCTGGAACCCCTGCAAATTTTATTTTTTTCTCCAGCCATCTGGAGTTTTTCTTTTTTGTTTTTTCTGTCCTCCCTGGCCATCGGACCTTACTTTTATCCTATGTTAATTAGTGTTCCCTTATTTTAATTCTTATTTATTTTGTCTTTTTTCTCTTTCTTCATCACGTATAGCACTTTGAGCTGCATTATTTGTATGAAAATGTGCTATATAAATAAATGTTGTTGTTGTTCACAAGTAAGGTGAAATGGAATGGGGAGATCAACTGATGGACTGGGGTGGCAAGTGCAAGTATGCAGTCACTATACAAATCTGTAGTGGTGAAGAAGGAGCTGAGTCAGAAGGTGAAGCTCACGATTTCCCAGTCAATCTACATCCCTACCTCACCTGTGGTCATGAGCTTTGGGAAATGACCAAAAGAATAAGATCGCGGGTACAAACAGCCAAAATGAATTTTCTCTGTGGGGTGGCTGGAATCTCCCTGGAGGCTCGGAGTAGAGCTGCTGACCCTATGCATTGAGAGGAGCCAACTGAGGTGGTTTGGGTATCTGATACAGATTCCACCTGGATTCCTTCTTGTGGGTGTTTCACGAGCATGATCAGCTGGGAGGATTATATCTCCCAAATGGCAATGGAAACTTGTTGGGAACCCACAGAATGAGTTGGCAAGTGTGGTTGAGAAAAAGGATGTTTGGGCCTCAGTGCTCCTGCAACCCGGCTTTGGATAAGCAGTGGAGAATGAATGAAAACAGGTAGATGATGAAGAAAAATGTCATTATGAAAGGTACAACAGCACCCTGATCTTTGAATGGGCATACACCGCAGCTTCTGAGCCTCACTTTACTGCACACTTTAAAAAGCACCTTATAGCCAAGGTTTTTATCCTAAACTAGTTTTAGTGATGATGAAGTATTTGAAGGGGATGTTTTACTCAGCTGGCAATTTATGATGTCACTTCTGAATTCAAGTGCTGTAACATGTGTACTAGGGAAGATTCTAAGCTACCATTCACTAAATCGACATGGTGTAAGACAGATATAGATGATGTTACAAAATTTTAGTCTCTTCATAAATGACAGTTTTTATATGTACAGTAATCCCTCGCTATATCGCGCTTCGACTTTCGCGGCTTCACTCTATCGCGGATTTTATATGAAAGCATAACTAAATATATAACGCGGATTTTTCGCTGCTTCGCGGGTTCTGCGGACAATGTGTCTTTTTACTTCCTGTATATGCTTCCTC
>JANRMT010049372.1:0-10943 GCA_026402145.1 Polypterus bichir lapradei
TTTTTTTTTTACACAGAGAGGAATTTTAAACTACCTCAGGTGGAACGAGCAGTTGGTGTCTGCAAGCGATTGGTGAGTGCCTTCTCCAATTCATGGAAAAGACGACGTGAACTGGCCAAGGTTCAAGCAGAATTGGGCTTACCTGCTCACCAGCTTATCACAGACACCCCTACCAGGTGGGGCTCCCTACAAAATATGATTAACAGAGTTATAGAGCAAGAGAAAGCGCTCTCACAGGTTCTCCGTGCAGACAAAAAAACAAGACATCTAGTCCTAACATGGCAGGACATGGATGTTCTTGAATCCTTGAATAATGCACTGAGTCCTCTCACGGAATTTACGGATGCTTTATCTGGGGAGCATTATACCAGTGTGTCATACTTGAAAGCAGTCCTCCATCTTTTTAACACTCAAGTGCTTAAGCCTCAGGATGACGACACACAGCTGACCACCACCATCAAAGAGGGCATCCTGAATTATTTAAATGACAAATATGATGACCAAACCACAGAGGAGCTGCTTGACATGGCCTCCTTTGTTGACCCTCGTTTCAAAACAACATATATTAAAGAGGAGAAGGTTGCGAACATCAAGACCAGAGTTATGTCAGAGCTGGAGAACCTGGTGGCTGAACAGACGGCATCAGCAGAGGCAGCCCCCCTTCCATCAGCTGGAGCTTCTAAAGATGATCCAGAGGTTTGTGCTAAGAGGCAAAGGAAGAGTTTGAGCAGCTACTTTAAAAAAACAACACAATGTCAAACAGCCCCTCTGTCAACTAGAGATTAAGTTGAAAAGGAGCTCAATCAATATCTCCGAACCTTGGAAGCTTGCCCAGAAACAAACCCTCTGGATTGGTGGAAGCAGCATGAGGCAAATTTCCCACTATTGGCTAAGCTGGCTGAAAAATACCTGTGTATTCCTGCCACAAGTGCACCCTCAGAGCGGGCATTCAGTACAAGTGGAAACACTGTAACATGCCTAAGGTCTGCACTTAAACCAGAAAGAGTTGACCAACTTGTATTCCTGGCTCTCAACCTTTAAAGGCAATTCCCTGAGATTCAGCAAGATGGGGCAAACGTTTTGAAGCACTGTTTTGCCAAGTTAATTTTTGTATGCTGTAATTCCTTCTTGGAATGTATTGTTTGCTTGTTATAGGTTTTATATATTTGTTTTGTCAACCTCAGTTTGCTGCTATAGTTTAAGCGTGAAAAAAAACATGTTTACATTTTGGGTTTTATACACTAATGTATATGACAGGCCTGTATTTATTTTTGTTTGAATTGTCTTTACTGTTATTTTCATATAATGCTAAAATGCAAACCTGGAAATTTCTTTTATTTATATATTTAATATATTTTTGTCGTAAGCCTTATTGCTGCTACAGTTTGAAGTACAATGTTTACATTTGGTTTTGACAGTTAATGTTAGACTTGTATTTATTTTGTTTAAAGGGTTTATTGGCCTTATATAGTTTAGTTGTTAGTGCTTTGATCCTTTTATATTTAATATATGTTGTGAGAGTTATTGCTGCTACAGTTCACATTTTGTTTATGTCAGGCATTTTATATAGCAGTATTTTATATTGGGCCTTTAGTAATTTGTTTTTGAAAAGTGTTTTATATTTGATACATTAACATTTTATGTTTACATTCTAAGTCAAACATTTGCTCAAATGTTCTAAATAAAAGAACAGAAATAATTACAAGTTGAGTACTTCTCATTTTTGATTTTTTTAATTTAAATGGAAAAAAAAAGGAGTGGTGATTATATAAACTATTCACTGAATACAAAGAAAATGTACTATATCGTGATATCGGGATATGAAATGAAATATCGGGATATAAGATTTTGGTCATATCGCACAGCCCTAACAACATGCATACAAGACCACAAGATCACCCCCCACCCTACCCAGAAGGGTGTGGGTTAGGGCTGATTTCACCCTAAAGTATTTTCAGTCGACCAATGAGAAACATGTGTACCAAGTTTCATGAAAATCGCTCCAGCCATTCAGAAGTGATGCTGGAACATACATACAAACACATATATTGACTTATACTGTGTGTATATTATGGATGGATGGATAGATAGAGATAAAAAAAGCAAACAGAACCAGACTTCTGAAGTAAAAAAAAAAATTTAAACTCCTGATATGCACAATGTAAAAATAGATCTCATCTCTCTCTAACACCACAAGAAATGCAAATATGTGCAAGTTTGAGAAAAGTTTTTTTTTTGTCAAAAAAGTATAGGAACAAGCAAACGTACCCATGTTCCACACCTCCTTGACCAAATCCCATATTTCCAGGCTTTATCCAGCAGGCCAAGTATTCAGCCTTTTCAATGCAGACAATAAACATAGTTTATGTACTACATTCATGTAAGTGTAACAGTATACATACCTCTCCTATGTTCAGATCAGACCTTGATCTATGGATTATTATAGTAGTGACCTTGTATAATACAGTATTCTGCTACTCAACAAAGCAGTAATATTGGTGTAGAAAAATACATTTAAAAAGCTTTTAAGAGAACCATTTACCTTTCTGCCATTAAGTACAGCTACTCCTCCATTTTCTACGTAAGGCAGATCCTGTGGGCTCACGTAGAAAGAAAGTGGTTGAAAATAGATACTACAGAAAAAAAGAAAGGAAATTGATAAACAGCAAATATAACATAGCATTCTCAAACTCCAAGGAGGGTAAAGGGGACAACAGTTCTTAATCTGGTAGTAGTGGACGCATTACAGGATAAAGCCTTGAAAAGGTCCACAGTAGGACTCCCACACACCCACATGCACACACATACATAGGAAGCCAACTTGGAATCAATAAATAAATAAAATGTGCAAACTACACATGGTCAGCTATCACTGTATTCAAATCCAGGAGAAAGTGACACTGTCCTTTGTATCCCTATTCCACCCCAAGTAATACCACATACAAGTGTATATCTGAATTTGAATTTTGTCCAAGAAATATCTTAAAATTACTGTGGTTTGAATTAAGCTTTAAATTCACCTCCTTTCTTTTCCATTCCACTGCTTAAATCTCAATGTCTCTTTCACATTTGGATCATCAGAGAACCAGAGCTCTTTGGAAAGTGGTGGACGCATGTATGGCAGAACTGCTTCTTCAGAGACAATAAGTACCTAGCACAGACAAAAGTGGATATACAACTTTTAAAATAATAAGGATGAGTGATCTTGCTACCATGCAACTTTGAACCATGCAACCTTATCAATGTAAAAAAATTAATGGATAGGTTGACACTGTTCATCAGGAATGTTTAAAATTAGAGAAGGAAATACAAAAGGTTAAGTACATATGCTGACGTAATATACACATTATTGTCAAAGAAAAACACATGAATATAAACAAACATTTTTAAAAATTCAGTACATTTTTTTGGAAAGAGGACAGTGCAACTATACATATTAAGAATGTTTCTGCTTAAAAAAAAATTACCATTTTGGGTGCTTATTATCTATTATTCAGGTCACTTCCTCTTGTCACTGTTGCATGAAGTCTAATTTGTAAATGAAAACTGAACAGGGCAAAATCAATTTTTAACCAGTTTTTTTTCCTCAGTTATGCGAGTTACATTAAGTAGAAAGTCCAAACTAAAAAAATTTAAATAACATTACAAGAAAGAAAGACCTAGTAATTACAGTCCATATACACAAAATGAACTACTGTTGGTCTAAGTCTGCCCCCTACTGGGCACTACTGACAATCGACTTAGACACATCACTATGAAGTTTGCACAGTTAAAGAAATAATGAAAATAAACAAAAGAAATGTAGCAGTAATAGTATCAATTCTGTCAATAGAATATGTAGAAATACACAAAGATGGAAATAAAATCTGAATACTAAACTGTGAACTTAATTACACTTATAGGCAACCACAGTTTTAATACTAATTTACAACTATTTGCCAGATGTATCTCTTTAGTTTTAATATTTAAGTAGCACAGCATATTTTGAATAACACCATTAAAATTAATTTTTCATAACCAAAAGTATCTATGTTAAATAGACACTAAAAGTATATCAACATGGCTACAAAAATGTAGATAGTTAGCATACTCCCAATATTTAGAACCATTCTGGATCAATAAAGGGTCTGGAAAATGTGCTTTAGATGATTTAGATCTTTACCAAAAAAATCAGCAATCATCAAAATGACAGCATTAATCAGGAGCTAATGTTAAGAGTGACTTGTACAGGTCAAATCCTGTAATAGCGAATACTGAAGTAACAAAATGTTCAAAATAATAAATACTTTTTGTTGGTCCGGACAAACATTCATACAGCATCATGTTTGACGAATAACAAATGTTTTTTCGACCCAAAATAGCCAGCAAATAAAATAATGCAATGGCAGAAATACTTAATGCCATGATTACACTTTTGCCGAGTCTCGGGAACCCTGCAACAAGCTGTCCCTTTGTTGTTAGGCCAAAAGAAAGGGACAGTCTGTTGCAAAATTTCCAGTCTTGGGTAGTCTCAGCAAGACTGTAGGTGCAACATCATACAGGTACTGCCGAATTTTGAGTCAGTACTCAATCAAGTGTCCACATGGGTGTGTGTGGATACTGCACTGTTCAAGTTTCATAACACTTCTCAAAGTTTTCTTTGCAATAAACAAAAAAAACTGAGAAACGGTGTCAGTTTACACTGAAAGAAAAATGAACAATCCTGGAAAAAGCTAATTCTGAAATGAAGAAAAATGACATGGCAAAAAGCATTCGGAATCACACCTTTAACACTATCAACAATTTTCCAAGGATCGAAAAAAAATAGATGACAAAGTTAAAGATCGGGCATTAGGACCTGAACAATAAATTAGAAGAATGTTTGTATTTCTATATGAAAAAAAACTTACATTTAATGTCTCATTTTCATTCTGTATTCATATCTATATTTCTATAAAAAAAGTCTCAATTTCAAATAACATATTTTTTCAGTTTAAGAAGTGTTTTTTTGTTTTTTTTTTTAATATAAACTACAGGTATTGTCAAGTGTGGGTCACAGAGTTGCATGCGACAAGAAGGTGAGTCCAGGTTTAGTGTATACAGAAGGCAGGCAGAGTCTCAAGACTTCATTCAACATAGGAACTGTTACTTCAGCACTCAAGCAAACGAAATAGGAGCAACAACACAGGGGAAATCGCCTTGCTTTAGAACCCATCTTCAGATTAGAATTACCGCTGTGGCAGACCAGGAGAGTGCAAAGAACAGCAGGTCAAAGCCCAGTGTTAAATGTTCTAAACAATGTGCAACAAGCACATTACATTATAAGCCTGATCCTACAGAGGACAACCCATTTGCCCTTGGTTTACTGTTTATCAGACCAACAGTATAATGATGTGAAGGTAGAAGTTGTAGGTGCACAACAAAGACATCACTGTACATAGAAGTGGTTTGGGAATGCAGATGATGAGTTTCACATAAAAACAGTTCAGTGAGTTGCTTCAATTTTCATAAATGCACCACTGCACCCACCGGCTCTTATTCAAATCTAACTCTCAGAAGCCACAGATATACCTTTCACTGATACCGACTCAAAAACAGAGGTAGATTACAGCAAGGAGGAATTATACAGAAGTGGACCTTGTGTTGCTCGATAGCAGTCCTCTACCATGGTGGGGTGAGAAAGCAGCCAAATTCCCAATGCATGCTTCTCTGGTGAAATCATAAATGTGTCCCTGCTAAATCTGTGCCCAGTGAATGCATTTTCAACTGCAGAGGATATTGTTACAGTGCATAGTGTTTAAATTCTTATTTTTCTTAAACAGAAATAACATTATAAGTTCTTCGTAGATCCAGTCAGGACCCACAGCTAATGGGCCAGAGTAAGGCAATCAATCAGAAAATAAAACGACAAGGCATTATTGAAGCAATGTTTGTTGATAACATAGGAAACAAAAAGTTTAAATTTGCATGGCTTTGCAGTGCAGTGACTTTACTTAGTAAAGTATTAGGGTCATAACTGTCACATTTATACAGTACAGTGAAATTCATACTTGTATGTGCTAATCAAGATGCAACACATATTGTGTTAGAGCAGTAACATAATAAAAAAGGACCTCAAATATTCACATCAAGAATGTAAAATCAATAATTAAAATGCACAAAACTGAATTATTATTCTATACCGAGAAAAAAAAGACTTGCATCCAACATTACCACTGGTTGATGAAAAGAATTTATTGTGAAAGGTGTCCTGTAGTTGGATAAAATAATTCTGTCACTGCCAAGTCAATTGGCCTTCAGCACCCACACAATGACTAAACAGTAAGCAGGAGGGGAGTCTGAATAAGATGTGGCTGGAGGTAGAGCAGGATGATAAGAAAAAAATGGGTCTTACACCATCGCTGCTCAGCATCATGAAGAGTGAAAGAAAAAGATGTTTGGGGGGGGGTTTAGGGATTATAATTGGGTAACCCGGATAAACCCTGAAAATGACTTTTATACCAGTGATGATGATGATGATGATGATGGATGATGATGATGATAATAATCAATCAACAGCACATATATTTCCAATTAAAAACACAAAAATATAGTAATAACAAAAATGCAAATGAATGCAATGTTTTCAGCTGCCTATTCTGTTTGAAAGGTCCTCAAAACTCACAAACTTTTTCTCTACCAAATGCTGACAGCACCTCAATCCAATCTTAGCAACAAATGTGTATGTTTCACTACCTTTACTCTCATGTTTCACTACCCTCACGCTGGATATATCAGTGGTATTAGTAACATCTCGTTTCTCTACATACTTTGAAAGAAATTTGGTTCTCTTGATCTTTCAAGAAACTAGCTACCTAATACAAGAGAGAAAAATCACTTGTTGCAATAAGTCTCATAATAAAAAAAAAAACACTGTACCTTTGTGAAAACAATTTAAATTACCACCCTTTTAATATGCATATAATCTAAATATGTAATGTAAAATGCATAAACATTTCTCACTTAAAGTAACCTTTGTTTCATTTGTGGACTGGTATCTCCTTTGCAACCAATGTAAGCTTTTTTAATTGATGTGATGCTCCATAAAATTACTAAAACACAGCTTCAGTCAAAAAATAAGTATCTAGGTAAATACCCATGCTGCTGTTTGTGAAAAGAATAATCTTTATATCAAGTATACTGTACCTTTTCATTATATGGCGCCATCTCGCATAGCTTAGCAAAATCTAATGCCAACAGTTGGCCAAATAATTGATCAATCCAATCTCTAGCCAGAATCTGAAAATGTGTTTGATCAAAATGGTTAACAACTCACCCTTGCACCTGGATCTCTAGCTCGAATGGATCTTGCTGCTGCAAAAGATGCTGTACCACCACCAATAAGAAGGTAAGGAGCATGCGGAGGTATTTCAGGCCGTGCCTGAACAACTGTCGCTTCTTGAGCTGAAAATCAAATAAATAAGGAAAGTGATCTTCAATGCTACTTAAAAAAATACAACTAATTTTAATCAAAACACCTAAATCTACAGTTATATTTAAAAATTTTTAAAAAAATGCATTAATGGATCTGAATTCAGCAAATCCTCCATATAAAATATGAAATACATTTTTATAGCATATTTTCAAAGAAAATAAACCACATTATACGAAGTAAGCATAAAGTCACAAAACTTGTTTATTATTGGAGACCAATACAATGATAAATTGGTCTCTCCTCCTAGGCTTCTAACCTCGTCGTTAGGCATGATATAAAATTGTATTGTCTCAAATTTCACGATACAAAATACTGATAATACGAAATGTGACACTGTATTGTATATTGTGTGACATTACCACATAACTGAAATGAAACATGTAGGCAAATGAAAACATCTTTAGTTGAAAGCAGGGAATTTGAACATCTGACTGAAAAATTAGAACTAAGGTGTAACATGATGCACTGAGTAAACTTTGACAGAACCTTTATTCTATGCCTGTGTAACGATGTAAAAGTAAAAATTGTTGATGTGCAACATAGCCATTACTGTACATGAAAGTGGGCTGGGACCACAGGTTTTAAATATTTCATACACAATTTAGTGAGTACTATTCTCTGATTAGTTCAGCATCAACACTGTTTCATAAGTCCCCTACTGAATCCACAGGCTTGCTTTCAAATGGGACTCTACTGGAACCAGTAAAGCTCAATTTATTGGAACAGTTCTCATTATATATTCAACTGCTAATTTAAGCAGCAATCAAATAGGGGTAGATTACAGCAAGAAGGAATAATACAGCAGTAAATCTTGTATTTCTCTCAATAGCAGTCCTTTAGGTGGGAAGAGAAAGCAGTCACATTTCCAGTGCTTATTTTTCCGGTCAAATCATACATCTGTCCCCAGTGAGCAAAGAGGATATTATCACAGCAGCTTCATGTAGTTTTGATATTCATTTTTCTTAAAAGGAAATCAACATTATAAGTTCTTTGTAGATCTAGTCTGGAACTACAGCTGACAAGGTCAGTAGGGTATTTTGGATCAATGTTTGATGTTAACTCACAAAACAAAAAGCTAAATTTAACTTGGCATGGTTCTGTGGTGCATTAACTTTATATAATAGTTTAATAGGGTCAATATAATCACCTGTAAAGAGTACAGTGAAATTCTTACCTACACATGCTAATTAACATATATTATGTTACAGCAATAAAAGAATTATATGTTAATATTATAGTAGTCAGCAGATTACCTTTACTATGTGCAGGGAGGGAGGTACTATTAGCAGCAACCTGTAAGACTGGTAAACTAAGTGCTGCACTCTGTAACTCTGGGATTATTTAAGATGCATTTTACAAGCCTAGCTTGGCTCCAGCATTCCCCCCGTGACGCTGTCTTAGGATATAACGGGTTGGGTAATGACTGACTGACTGACAAATGTATGTTTTTGAGCTTATCTATCATTTGATGTGTGCCTTTCCATCTCATTGTTCATTAAAGTATTTACGTTTATTTTATTTTATTACAGAAGGTTTTAAGGTTTACAAAAACATGTTAAAACTTTGTGAAAATTTTATTTTGCAAAGTTATGAATAATGAATGTGCTGTTTTTAAATAGTGCTTTAGAAGGAACTTAGCAAAATTTTGTTAAACTGAAGGCTAAAAACAGACTGCCATACATTCCCACACTAAAATGAATACAGAAATTCAGTAAATCAACTTGGATTATTTAGTGAATTTCCATTCAATTTCACTAGATATGGGATACTTTATCCTATATTAAAAACACTTTACCTTTACATTTTGTTACGGTGTTTAATAAATGTCCTTTAGTTCTGGCAACAGTTCATGCAAATCTCAAAGAAAATAAGCTAACTGGCAAACTAATAATAATCATGTTCTTAGACCTGCTTACTCCAATTGAGAGGTGCACAGGATAACAGTCCTTCGCAGGGTCCACTCATGCACACACCAACACTCGCACTGGGCCATTTAATAACGTCTACAAGGCTTTGAGAATGTGGAAGGAGAACTAGAGTACCCAGAAGAAAAGCACAGACACACAGTAAGAACATGCAAACTCCACACAGACAATCAGATGCTAGACATGAACCTACAGTAGTATGATGGATGTGTAAAGTGGCGGTGCTAATCAGTGTGCACTTAAGTGCCACCTAAGGTAAGAATATATTAACTAGATTTTAACTAAATATCTCAGACTTCTTAAATTAGCATTCACACAACCTTATTTTGATTGCTCATATGTCTTAAAGCTGCAGAAAATCAATCATATATGAAAATCATATCTCTCTCTATATATATCTATATCTATCTATCTATCTATCTATATATCTATCTATATATATATATATATATATATATATATATATCTATATATATATATATATATATATATATATATATATAGTAATCCCTCGCTATATCGCGCTTCGACTTTCGCGGCTTCACTCTATCGCGGATTTTATATGAAAGCATAACTAAATATATAACACGGATTTTTCGCTGCTTCGCGGGTTCTGCGGACAATGTGTCTTTTTACTTCCTGTATATGCTTCCTCAGTTGGTTTGCCCAGTTGATTTCATACAAGGGACGCTATTGGCGGATGGCTGAGAAGCTAACCAATCAGAGCATGCAGTTGAGCTCCTGCGTGCTGAATGCAGTGTTAACCAGGAACCAGGAAGTCTCATCTCGCTCATTCAGCATCAACGTGTTTCGCTGTGTAAAGAGTTGTGCTCTTTAGTGTTTATCTTTGTGCATAGTCAAGCCCTTCATTATGGCTCCAAAACAATCTGCTACTGCTTCAGGGGCCGTGCCCAAGCGCAAGAAGAAGATGTTAACGATTGCCGAAAAGGTAAACGTTTTGGATTTGTTGAAGGCTACGATTCTTTTTACTTAAAAAGCAGGAAAGGAATATAAGATCTACGGCTGCAGTGTCCTTTTAACCAGGGTGCAAAACGAGTTGTAAGTGGATGTAATAAGGCAGTAGTCTGGATGGAATCTGCTTTAGGGATTTTGATTGAAGACTGCCAGAAGAAGAACAACGGCAGTGCTACACAATCGCCTGAAGTGGCTCTTTTACAAGGGCTGTAACGCTCTCCTTTGTTGTGCAGTAAAATTAAACTCAGTGTTATCGGACAAGTCATCGTGTCATTGTTGGTGAGTAACCATAATTAAATTTTCTTCTTACAGTGCTTAGTACATGTACGTTCGTTTAGTGTCACTGTACACACATTTACTGTATACTATTTTTCTTGCATTGTACGTATTTATTGCTGCTGACCTGTCTATCGTAATGGCTGTAACATATGTGATGTCGGAGACACTCAATATCTTTAAAATAATATTTAGGTTTTACTGTATATAAACAGTGTGTTTATATACATAATTTCAATGAATCTTACCTAATATCTAAGAGAATACAAAGGGATTATGCTGTATAACTCTGCGGGGAATATTTATAAACAGTG
>JANRMT010049382.1:4187-19613 GCA_026402145.1 Polypterus bichir lapradei
TTTTTACAAACGTTTTTAAAGTAAAAGTGGAAAAAATGCATATGTAACAATTCCCATGAAAATAACAATCTCTTTAAATTGTATATCCAGTAAACCAAACACGGGGGTCGGCGAGCGGAGCAAGTAGAAATGTTGACTTTAATCTCGACATAAATGGCGAGAATAAAGTGGAAATGTCTAGAATAAAGTCAACATGTCGACTTTAATCTCGACATTTTGGGTTTTTTTCTTCTCTGTGTAATTAAATATTTAAGAATCTAATACAACATCCGTCCTTTATCTGAACCTGTTATATCTATTACAGGGTCAAAAGATCCCAGAAAAGTCAGGTGAGAAGCAAAACAAACTCCTCGGATACGCTCCTTCTTTCCCGACACTAATTCTGCATTTCATTTATCTCGGAAGTCTGATTGTAATAAATGTAAAAAGCTCCCATTGCTGGGGGTCTCATTGTTCCATCTGAGTTGAGTCTGTATGCGCGCCGTACAATAAAGCCTGATTCTGCTGACTGTCCTGAGACTCTGAGTGCTTTCCTTGGGGCTGACGGTGCCCCTGCTGTGTCTGCCTGCTTCAACAAGCGCAGATTTAGAGATTTCATAGAACACATTTGGGGTGATGGGGGGGGGGGTATTGAAGATGGTAGTTTGCAGATGCTTCTCATCATTCTAGTGGAGCTTGAGAGGAAGGACAAATGAGATAACCTCCAAACCAGGAGTGGCAAAGCTTGTAGAGACTTATCCAAGACAACGTGAGGCTGCAAATGGTGCTTCCACAAGGTACTGATTTAAGGGTCTGAATAGCATGGGTCAGTCTGGAGTTACCACTTGTCCTAAAGCCCACCCGGGTGGTGAGCACCCACCTCTTATATGGCGCCAACACACGCAGATACAGTAGTTCTTGGGTTTGCAGGATAACCCTCGGCCCCCATTGACCTTAAATTGGCTTACTTGGTTTAGTAGTCTTGTGGTATGTTATCAGGGGGGCATCTGTCTCACAGATGATTTGAACCCCATATCCTGTAGTCCTCTGTCTGGAGTCTTCCTTGTGTCTCTGTGTATTTGGTCATTTTAAATGGGACCCTCTAAATGTTGAGTGAATGTGGAGGTCTGTGCCCTGGGATGGACGGGCTCCCAGTCCAGAATTATTTCCTGCCTTGTGCCCAGTGCTGCTGAGACAGACCTCAATGGTGGAATGATATTTTGTATATGTCTTTATTTGTAAGCTTTGACATACCCGTTGTAATTTTAGTGTTTCCTTAGGCATGTTGAACTTTCATGTCTTCAGGATGGACTCCTGCTGTGAAATTTATTGCAGGGTGGGGTTCACCTCAGACTGGTTTGACCCTGGCCAGGACATTCTATAAGCCAACAACTTCAGGAAGGCCCATAAAACTACCTAGCTGGCAGACTACAGCTCAGCAAATGGTATCCACTACTTGAGGGCAGCTGTGAAAAGGCGGCACCGTGTGCCCCCATTGGTCTGAAGTATGGCTGTTTGGGATTGGTTCTGAATCAGAGGCCAATCTGTAGCACAGCGCCCCATTAGTCTAAAAATTTGGACAGGAATGTAGACGGTTGGTCACTTTACCCCTCCCACCCTCTCTCTGTCTCACACCATGGCCATGAAGGAAACACAATGAGGAGCCCAACTCGGCAGCCATATTGAGCCAAGCATGAGGCCTGTCCTGGAGAAAGCTGACAAGAAAGGATGAACTGAGCAGAAACATCTGAGTGACTACAAGTCTGTGTGGCGCCTGAAACCTCACATATGGCGTTTATCAGGTTGTACGGTTGACAATATTCGCATGTATTCTGCTTCATTATTATTATTTTATGAATACAAGGTCTGACAATTATGGAAGCATATTAGGGCCACAGTGAAGAAAAAAAAACCTAAATGTCAAGATTAAAGTCGACATGTTGACTTTATTCTCGCTATTCACGTCGAGGTTAAAGTCGACATTTCCACTTTATTCTCGACATTTATGTTGACGCTTCCACTTTATTCTCGTAGTTTATTTTGTCAGTAGAATGTCGCAAACTAAACTTCATCTTAAAATGAAGGTTTAAATTACTAGATTTTCTCAAACCCCATCATAAGTTAATGCAGCACATTAAATGCTTTGTGTTAAGTGTTCCCCGACCCAGTTGTTAATCTCTACGCGCTTCTTAAACCGACTTCCTCTTGCACTGAGGAGGCGCCGGCAGCGATCACCGCTCATTGTGAATTTCCCTTTGGGATTAATAAAGCATTTGTCTATCTATCTATCTATTTATTATATAACCTCACTCTTCTATCTATCTATCTATCTATCTATGATAATCCTGCTCTATGAAGATTCAGAATACTAAGATAAGTACTTGATATCTTTTTCATGATGAAATGCATTAAAGCATGTATTAAAATGGGTGGCGGGGGCAAGGACCTTGCGTAGCTACAATGGGGCAAGGGGTGCAATGCACCCGGGCCTCGGGAGGGCCCATCAGGCCTCTTTTTTTTTTGCGGCGCTCACATCAGGTGATCAGGGCATCAGACCCTCAGTCACAGTCAAATTAGTTAGATTGATCGTATTGCTTATTAATTTAAGTAACTTTGTAGTAAGGACTTTCACATGTCCGTATTTAGCGATTTTAGCCACCGTCAGTCAGCATTTTTACATTTTCCCACAATTACATTATTTTCATTAGCGCCGTCCGACTCGGCCGGGCGGGGCGGCACATTGTGTACAGACGGCGGCGGCTAAAAGCAAAGCGACATGTTCGCTTCATTCTCCGAAAGGCTATAGCTTAGTTATGAAGCAGCTTCCCACGATCGTCGACGAACGGCTTCCCGCTTCCGTCTATTTCTCAGTCAGTTCTGTTAGGTAAGTGAATCGATCAACATCAAATGGCCGTATGTCGAACAGCGCAATCACGTACAGTGTATATACACTATTAGGCAATAACGCCAAGTCGCCAACACACGTCTGTTTTTACGCTTTACAAAACAAAACTATATTTTTCTCCGAACATCGTTTTTAATGGTTTCCTTCTCAATCTATCTTGTCTTCAAGCATTTCAGCAGCGAGAGCCGAGCCCCCCCTCCGGAGCGCGAGCGCACGAAGCGCGCAGGTTTGGGGGCCCATTCAATGATGATTGCACCCGGGCCCCTGTGAACCTTGCTACGCCGTTAGGCAAGGTGGTGTGGCTGTAGTGCTGCTCCCTCGCATTAAGGGGTCTCCAGGTCTACGTTCAGTGTAGAGAACGTTATGGCAGGTGTGACGAGGCTCCAGAAAACTGCATATATGAATGGGTATCGCGCAGGTTTAACTGAAATATTGTTTAAATGTTGGGTTTATGATGTGGTGGTCGGAGACACGGACACAGAATTCAATGGATGTTCTTCTGAGCGGGCTTTCTTTATGGCATGCGTGTTGTCTCTATCTGACGTACCAACCCCCCAGTTCCTATTCTCCCTTTTTTTTTCTCCACATAACCAATCACCACACGATAAACGTCTTTGTGAAATTAAAACTAGTTATAAACTTAGACCTCAGAGCTTTCAGAACTTAAAAAAAAATCTTCGTTACACATGTTTAATTATGCCATCCATTTAGGGTTGCGCCCATCCCAGCAAGCACCGTGTGCGAGGCAGGAGCAAATCCTGAATGGGGCGCCAGCACATTGCAGGGTGAATACGAGCAAAACACACTAGCAGGGTTAATATAGCATAACAAAACCTGCCATCCCGCATGACTTTGAAAGGAAACTGAAGCACGCCGAGTAAACCCACCAGAAAAACATGCAAATTCGAAACAGGGTACACCCGAGACCCCCTAGCTGCGATGGGAAAATGTCGCCGTTGTGCCCCCATATGATTAATACATTTCATCATGAAAATATCATTTATCTTAGCATTGTAAATGTTCAGAGAGCAGGAATATCATGAAGTGAATGTATTCTGTACGGCGATCGCTGCCTGCGCCCCCTCTCAGTGCAAGAGGATGTCAGTTTAAGAAGCGCGTAGTGATTAACAACTGGGTCGGGGAACACGTAACACAAAGCATTTAATGTGCTACATAATTTATGACGGCCGGGTTCGAGAAAATCTAACATTCATTTTATGATGAAGTTCAGCTTGCGACATTCTACTGACAAAATAAAGGACGAGAATAAAGTGGAAATGTCGACTTTAATCTCGACATTTTATTTTTTTTTTTCTTCATTGTGTCCGTATTTTTTTTTTTTTTTTCACCGTGTCCCTAATACCCTTCCGTAGACAAGTTTGCGAACACATCCTAGAAAAAGTGCTGCACATCTCATTGCTGAATACTACGGTTACCTTCAAAGTACTCAATCCCCTTGGGAAGCTATGCACCGACTCTTTTTCTGAAATGGCCATCAGAGCCGTCGTCGTATTACGCTCGATGTCCTGAATGTCATCAAAATGTCTTCCTTTCAATGTTTCCTTTATCTTCGGGTAAAGAAAAAAGTTATTGGGGGTCCAGATCAGGTGAGTAGGGTGGGCGTTCTAGTACAGCTATTTGTTTACTGGCTAAAAACTCCTTCACAGACAGTGCCTGGGCGCTGGTGTTTGTTCGTTGCTCTAATTCAAGCTCCGATACCCTCGCGGCGGCACACAAGAACACGCAACAATAATAATGAACGCCCCTCAGCGAGACCCCGCCACACGTCGACACGAACAGAGCGGTGAAGACACTGAGATACCAGGGTTATGAAGCCTCACCGAGCAGCTTGTACAGCGCTGCCCACATAAGCGCATGGTGGCAAGTTGGCGAAAGGAACTGTCAGACCTCGTACTCTCAGTAATGCATTATTAGAATGTATAGGTTACATCTTGCCTGATGAAGGGGCCTTAGCTGCCTCGAAAGCTTGCATTTGTGATCTATTTAATTAGCCAATAAAAGGTGTCATTTCACCCTACTTTCTCCATTATTAGAATGTGTAACTTAACTCCTGCTTGTCTTTTCCCTCTGCCCGATTGCCTGAGGTTGGAGATGCAGAAGGGAAGGTGGGGAGAAGCGTTAAAGTACAACACCTTATAAAAAGTGGCAAGTCTATGGGATTTCTGATAAAGTCTACACAATAACGAGTACAACAGGGGAAAGTAGAGCCAGTCAGACAGAACTCTACCAAGGCAAAACACCAACTCCATGTCTGTGAATAGGATTAAATGGGCTCCAGACTGCTGTGTTTTATCTTTTCAATCTGTCTGTTGTCCTCCAAGGTCTCCTCTGCAATTCTCTTCCTTCCACCTAAGCGGTGTCCACCGTCTTCAGTAGCTCCTTCTAAATAGTTTGGTTAGAATGGAAACCACTACCGCAAAAATACAAACGATATAAACAGCCTGCTTACTGGGGAAATTACCAAAAGATAAAGTAAGCAGAACCCGAAACAACCTTCTATATGGATTTTAAATGCACATAAAAGCAAAAATGTCAAAGTATGTATACACTCACCTAAAGGATTATTAGGAACACCTGCTCAAGTTCTCATTAATGCAATTATCTAATCAACCAATCACATGGCAGTTGCTTCAATGCATTTAGGGCTGTGGTCCTGGTCAAGACAATCTCCTGAACTCCAAACTGAATGTCAGAATGGGAAAGAAAGGTGATTTAAGCAATTTTGAGCGTGGCATGGTTGTTGGTGCCAGACGGGCCGGTCTGAGTATTTCACAATCTGCTCAGTTACTGGGATTTTCACGCACAACCATTTCTAGGGTTTACAAAGAATGGTGTGAAAAGGGAAAAACATCCAGTATGCGGCAGTCCTGTGGGCGAAAATGCCTTGTTGATGCTAGAGGTCAGAGGAGAATGGGCCGACTGATTCAAGCTGATAGAAGAGCAACTTTGACTGAAATAACCACTCGTTACAACCGAGGTATGCAGCAAAGCATTTGTGAAGCCACAACACGCACAACCTTGAGGCGGATGGGCTACAACAGCAGAAGACCCCACCGGGTACCACTCATCTCCACTACAAATAGGAAAAAGAGGCTACAATTTGCACGAGCTCACCAAAATTGGACAGTTGAAGACTGGAAAAATGTTGCCTGGTCTGATGAGTCTCGATTTCTGTTGAGACGTTCAAATGGTAGAGTCAGAATTTGGCGTAAACAGAATGAGAACATGGATCCATCATGCCTTGTTACCACTGTGCAGGCTGGTGGTGGTGGTGTAATGGTGTGGGGGATGTTTTCCTGGCACACTTTAGGCCCCTTAGTGCCAATTGGGCATCGTTTAAATGCCACGGGCTACCTGAGCATTGTTTCTGACCATGTCCATCCCTTCATGACCACCATGTACCCATCCTCTGATGGCTACTTCCAGCAGGATAATGCACCATGTCACAAAGCTCAAATCATTTCAAATTGGTTTCTTGAACATGACAATGAGTTCACTGTACTAAAATGGCCCCCACAGTCACCAGATCTCAACCCAATAGAGCATCTTTGGGATGTGGTGGAACGGGAGCTTCGTGCCCTGGATGTGCATCCCACAAATCTCCATCAACTGCAAGATGCTATCCTATCAATATGGGCCAACATTTCTAAAGAATGCTTTCAGCACCTTGTTGAATCAATGCCACGTAGAATTAAGGCAGTTCTGAAGGCGAAAGGGGGTCAAACACCGTATTAGTATGGTGTTCCTAATAATCCTTTAGGTGAGTGTATAATTCCACCCTATATTTTAAATAAAGTAAAAGCAGTTATTATAGAGTGGAGTTTGCATGTTCTCCCCGTGTCTGTGTAGGTTTCCTCCCACAGTCCAAAGACATGCAGGTTAGGTGCATTGGTGATCCTAAATTGTCCGTAGTGTGTGCTTGGTGTGTGTGTGTGTGTGTGCCCTGTGGTGGGCTGGTGCCCTGCCCGGGATTTGTTCCTGCCTTGCGCCCTGTGTTGGCTGAGATTGGTTGGCCACCAGGAGGCGCTGCAGGGGTTCCTGGGCCCGTCTGGGCCGTAGTTCAGCCACACCCGGAGGTGCAATCGGAGGCAGGTGGTCAGGAACCTGTACCACTTCCGGGTGAGCTATAAAAGGGGCCAGCAGCCACCACTCCGGAAGCCCGAGTTGGGAGGAGGAGGACAAAGCTCGCCGGGAGGAGTGGTGGTGCAAAGAGTCATGTGCTTTTTGTTTTGGTTGTGTTTTGGGACTGTGTACTGCCTGTGGGACATGGGGAAGACGTGCCCACCAGGTGAAGAAAAATTAACCTTTAGTGGTTTTTATACGTGCCTCCGGTGTCAGTCTGCGTCGGGTCGGGCGCATATATAGAGCCTTTATTACAATATCCATCCATCCATCCATTATCCAACCCGCTATATCCTAACTACAGGGTCAGGGGGTTCTGATGGAGCCAATCCCAGCTAACACAGGGCACAAGGCAGGAAACAAACCCCAGGCAGGGTGCCAGCCCACCGCAGGGTGTATGGTCCATTGGCAAGTGTAGAACTTCTATTTTTGCCGTATTACACGTGGGATATTAAATTTGGGTTTATAACAAGTTTGTGGGAACATTCTAATTTTCCATACGTTGATTGCATTGTGTTTACTTCTTGTAAAAGTTTTTCTTTTATGCATAATACCTCCTTCTCCTTCTATTCTATACTCCTTCTTTATAGAGTGGAAGTATATACTTTGCCATTTTATATGCATTTAAAATCCATACAGAAACTTGTTTGGGGTTCTGCTTACTTTATCTTTCAGAATGGAAACCAGACGATGTTAAAACTAAAGGCCGATTGTTTTCTAAAGCTAATGCAGGGCTAGCTGTACTTCACTTTCTCCCAGTTTTACTCTTTGGTTGCCCCTGTATTAATTCGCTTGCCAGTCTCACGGGGTTGGCATAATTCTGCACTTACACCAGTTGCTGAGCTTGAGTATGAGGTACTCTCTGAGCAGTGACACACTCCAAATGAAAAGATGACTGAGGGGTATGAGGACAACCAGGAAACCAACAGCGGAGCCAGAGGCCATCAGAGGCCGCTCCCCATAGTTTAGGACCAGATAGACGGCAGGACCTTCCTGGCCATTGGCGGTGCCCACTGCCCAGTAGATGATGGTAAAGCTTATGTAGAGGACCCCGTAGATGAACGGGTAAAGAACATGAAGCAGATGAATGGGGATGGAGCTCAGCATGAGCTCGAGGAGCACTTGCAAGATGTTGGTTAAGTGCATGTTGATGCTGGTGTCGACGACCTCCAACTTTTCCGTGGAATAGATGACAGTCCAGTAAATCAGAGAGACGATAACCGCTGAGGTGCTGGTCACGCTGTGCAGTAGCCACTGAAAGCGGAGGCTAACTAGTATGCAATTGGGCAGAGCAGGAGCTGGTGGAGAAGACCAGACAACCTCTGGTACATCAGGACCTGGAAACAAATAAATGATTAAAGACTTATTACAAATATAATCAACTCTGTATGAGCGAAAACAATCGGTAGCCCATCCACACAACAGAAAGTACTGACAGAGCAAATTTCTCAGTGCCTATGCCTGGCCTAGTGGTCTGACAAATCAGAAATTTAAGAAGCTCTCAAGGGTTACCAGACAAGCAGCCAAAATGAGTGTTCCAGAGGGTGATGATGAAGGCTACTCTCCGCTGTTTGGACGAGGATCCCCAGCCCATTCCAGAAAATTCCACAGAACCCGCCCCCCCCCCACCACTAACTAAATCTTGGTGACAGAAGGCAGACTCCACACATAAGGAGCTGAGATCTGAATGCAGGGTCCTCGATATGTGAGACAAAAGTGCTAACCGCTATGCCACCCTTTAAAAGTGCATCATTCAATGCCATTCTAGTGACTGGTGGCGTCTCATTTTCAAAACTCCACTTCCTACTGACTTGATCCCAGTAACACCACCCAGCTGGTGCCAGTAGAGTCAGCTTACCCAGGCGGTTGACAGTGCAGCACGTGCTTATGTACTTGTAGAGAACCGCTCCCAGTAGGTTGACAGCTGCCACCACGTAGTAGGCACCCATCAGTGTGTACGTCAGGTTAGTGAAGTAAATGAGCCATTTGGGGGAGCCCCCTTTGATTCCACCATAAATGCACCAGGAGAAAGTGTAGATCCACATGGCAAAGCGGAAGAAGAGCCACACCGGTACAGGAATATTCCACTGCAAATACAAAAAGCTCAGAGTTATGGAGGGGTGCATTATGGGCATGGACATCTCAGTGTGTTTGGAGATCAGTTCAGGTCAGTAATGTGAACTAATCCTCATGTTCTCATGAGGTTTTTGCCTTGTAAATGTAGCACCAGCTTTCTTTCCAATTCAAAGATATGCGGTGAGATGGGTTGGCAACTCTAAATTAGACCATTAGAACAAACCCATCCATCCCGGTTACCTCAACTATCAAAAATAACATCCTGAACAGAAGCGGAGACAGCTGCAGAAGTGACCCATACCACCAGTACCAGGGTGTTTACGTCATGGCAATTTCACTATTCACGCAAAAGCAGACGGGCATGTGCTTCTACCTGGGCACGAGGATCATCTGTGGAAATTGGTGGTATGATGACTGCTCAGGCAGTGCAAAGGAAAATGGCAAATCAACCTCCAGAGCGCAGCATCCAAGAAAGAACACCGTCACTCAAAGAACTGCACAAAACCACACAATGAAACTTGGCCAAAGACCATGAATATGGGCAGCACGTTCTTTGGTCAAATGAAACCAAAATACATTTGTTTGGCTCATATGGGGTCCGTAATGTTTGTCAGGGACCTGGCCTGGGCTGGACTGCCACGGTGACTGCATAGTGCCAACCGTCAAGCACAGAGGTGGGTGAGTGCCATGCAGGGGAGACAACATTTAATAGGTGGCACCATGGATACGGAATGAAAAGATGACTCCCAGTCTCAGGAGGCATGGCAGGAGAAGAACATGACAATGATCCCAGACCTGAACAGGGGGAAAGGAGGGTCCTCAAATTAAAAACATTATCCCATCTAGAGGGACAACTTTAATTGCCTGACGCTATTTATTTAACAAAGTTTTAGCAAAAAAAAAAAAAACTGGATGATTTGTGACATGTGGGATGATGCGACACAAATAACGTCAGATTCTTTTCAGGGATGTTTTAGCAAAAACTGCATGCGTTTAGCACGTTGTGAGCACACAAGTGGATGTGAAATTCCTTTCGGGCAGGTTTTTGATATTGTTTGCTGTTGTCCAGCAATGGTTACCACTGGGACTCGTTACAGTGGCCCCGAAGAGCAAGTGGCAAAAAATGTAAAGGTGTGCCACGCACAATTAAACAAGGAGACGCGCACACTTAAAGTGACACGTACATTCAAACGAGGTGACGCGCAGAATTAAATGTGGTGCCACACAATTAAACAAGATGAGGAAAAAAATTAAATATGGTGCTGTGCATAATGGGATAAAAGAAATGGATGTCTGCCTGTTAATGTACACCATCATGTACATATATTGGAAACTGTGATCGCCAAAAAAGAAGGCTATATTAACTTACCCTCACTCAGCACACCACTTAACCGGAAACTTCCCCTGTGGACTGACAAGGAAACCTTGCAACCATTCAGTGTTTTCTGTTTGTTTTGCCAAGGTACCTACACTTCCCATACATTTTTACTTGTCGTCACCCCTCTGGTTGTGAGCACGTCATCTCTAATTTTATGCGGCACCTTGTTTGAATGTGCACGTCACCTTAAGTGTGTGCTTCATCTTGTTTAATTGTGCGGCACCACATTTGATTCTGCGCATCACCTTGTTTAGATAGATAGATAGATATGAAAGGCGCTATATGATAGATAGATATGAAAGGCGCTATATGATTGATAGATAGATAGATAGATAGATACTTTATTAATCCCAAGGGGAAATTCACAAAGCCTCCCATTCTGCCATACTCCTCACCTGTGGCCACAGCAGGACATCTGGATTTGGAGGAACAAGCTTCAGTTTGCTTCTGGAAAACTCCTCTTTCAAGCGAGACCAGGCCATGGTGACAGGTGATTGCTGTATAAAATGACAGTGTCCTGAGGAAATTTTCAAGGCAACATTTTTTCTGTTCATTATTTGTTGTTGATTTTTTGCTTGTTTTGCATGCAACTTAGAAGGTACCATGTCAGTTACCACTACTGTTTTTAACATATGTGGACATATCAAGATTTGATCTTCATTTAAACAGTACCCATAGATAATGGTGATATAACATAATAATCATCATGCCACATTGACCTTTCGTAGCCCATCATTAGCTTTTTTGGAAAAAGTAAGTCCACCCCTCCATTTATCCCTACCTCAGTTACCTTGAATTACAATCAGGTACACCAGATGAGGTGCAGAGGATTAGGACACCATCAGAGAGGACCTTGTCTGTGTGTTCTCACCATGTTGAGAGCAAAAGAGTTGAGTCCTTCAAAAAGAAGGTTAGAGATGCCTATGAGTCTGGGAAGGAATTTAAATAGATCTTCAAACAATTGGAAATCAACCATTCCACTGTCCAGAAGATCATCTAAAACTGCCAACTTGTCCAGGCCAGACTGCCCCAGCAAGTTCAGTCCGAGAGAAGAATGCAAGATGCTGAAAGAACCGTAGTATTTCATGGCAGGATCTACAGGCAACTCGTACCACACTGTTGATGTTAAAGTGCATTAGAAAGAGGTTACACAAATGAAATCTACATGGGAGGTGTGAAAGGAGGAGAAAATATTTGCTGTTGAGAAAGAACCTGAGGGCAAGAGTAAAGTTCATCTATAAACACCTAGATAAGAACCAGGACTTCTGGAACAATCTCTCTTTTAAATAGTGTCTTTCATCTATCTATCTATCTATCTATCTATCTTGCCTACTATACTGAAATTAACACCTATCTATCTATTTATCCTGCCTACTACACTAAAATGAACACCTATCTATTTATCCTGCCTTCTACACTAAAATTAACACCTATCTATCTATGTATCCTGCCTACTACACTAAAATGAACACCTATCTATCTATCCTGCCTTCTACACTAAAATTAACACCTATCTATCTTTGTTTCCTGCCTACTACACTAAAATTAACACCTATCTATCATTATTTCCTGCCTACTACACTAAAATGAACACCTACCTATCTATCCTGCCTACTACACTAAAATGAACACCTATCTATCTTTCCTGCCAATTACACTAAAATTAACACCTATCATTCTTTCCTGCCTACTACACTAAAATTAACACCTATCTATCTATCTATCTATCTATCTATGTATCTCTCTCTCTATCTATAATATAGTTTCTTACCTATCTATCCTGCCCACTACACTAAAATTAACACCTACCTAACTACCTACCTACCTACCTACCTACCTACCTACCTATCTATCTGTCTAACTATCTATGTGCTCTGGACAGATGAGACGACTGAATTATTTAGCCACATTACCAGAAGACATGTTTGGCAAAAAAACAAAAGCAGGATTTAACCAGAAGAACCCGATAGCAGTCCAAGTACATTAAAAAATACAACCCAACCATTTCATGGGATATACTTACTATATACATATACATGACTGGGTGCCATGCCTGGAGAGTGTACTGTATGGTGCAAAAGGTTTTCCTTAGATTGTAGTGAGTCGACTATAACTGGGCCTCCACACAACACAAGTCACATATATACTTAAACATGGCCCAATGTGAAGGCTATCATGAAGGGGGAATCAGGCTGGGGCTGGAAGTTATGTATAGTTAGGGGCAGAAGTCAAGTCATAGAACACCCCGATGGAGAATACTTGGCATTTCATAACAATGCACATTGTGGTGGACCACCACCATCAGTAAGCGGCACTGTGCTATGCTTTTTAATTGGGGAAGTCCTGGAGTTTGTAATTTCTAAAACAATGGAAGAACAGTGAGGGACAGTTAGTAATGGAATAGAACTACTGTTTTATCATGAAGAAGTCCACAAAAGGAATTTGTGGTCTCCAGCAGTGGACAAGTTCATCTTAGAAATGCCTAAATTATTAGCTTTGTGTTGCATATACCTCGGGGATTAATAAGGTGTATCCAATCAAATATACACACTGCAATATGTTCCACTGGAATCCTTAATAAAAGATGGCTACTTTTTGTGAAAGATTCTGCACTAAACCTCGGACAATGGCTACTGATACTCAAGCCTCCTAAACCTGAATACTTTAACAAAGGCCAGGAGACACAAGTTTATGTGGACGAGCACAACGTGTTACCTAACTGAACTCTAAGTTCAATCACTAGTGTCCACAAACACTAGTGTGGACTGCCGCACTTCCGCCACACCAGGAAGTTTGTCAGGGAGCACCTTGAGCACATCTGTTAACAATACAAAAGGGGCCGCATCACTGCATTCTGGGAGCCGGAGGACAGAGCTTGCGAAGGGAGGAGTAGAGGCAGCAGAAGAAGAGAAAAGGAGAAAGAAAATAGAGAAGCAGAACGGACTGAGTTAATGTGGTAATTGGAGCGCTGTGTAAGGTGCTGTAGGCTGAATTGGAAAACAAGAAATAAAAAATGTGGCTTTTGTAAGTGTGCCTCTTGTGTGTGTCTGTCTGTGTCGGGCTGAGTGGCTGCTACACCCTCTAGGCTTGTCACAAGAGATGAGTAAACCATTGTTTAAAAGTTTCTCCTCGATTTGGCGGTCTAAGAGCCCGTTAACAGCGGCTCACCAGCAATTAACGTGTCTCGCCTTCTCTCAATTCAATGGACAAGGCAACAACAACAACAACATTTATTTATATAGCACATTTTCATGCAAAAAGTAGCTCAAAGTGATTTAAATAATGCAGAATAGAAAAATAAAAGAAAAAATAAGAAATTAAAATAAGACAACATTTGTTAACATAGAAAAGGAGTAAGGTCCGATGGCCAGGGAGGACAGAAAAAACAAAAAAAAAAAACCCAGACGGCTGGAGAAAAAAAATAAAATCTGCAGGGGTTCCAAGGCCACGAGACCGCCCAGTCCCCTCTGGGCATTCTACCTAACATAAATGAAACAGTCCTCTTTGTAGTTAGGGTTCTCACGGAGTCACTTGATGTTGATGGTCATACAGACTTCTGGCTTTTAATCCATCCATCATTGTTGGAACATCACGGTGCTTTCAGTAGCAAGGTTTCTTCCATTTTGGGACTTTTTCCTTGTCTACTTAGAAAGAGTCAAGGCTGGGGTGCCATCAAAAGGTAGGGCCTGTTAAAGCCCATTGCGGCACTGCTTGTGTGATTTTGGGCTATATAAAAATAAACTGTATTGTATTGTGTTGTATTTTCCAGAGTTACATCTAATAATAATAATAATACATTTTATTTATATATATCGCCTTTCCCATGCTCATCTAAACCCGGGTTAAACGTACAGGTACTTGCAGGTTACACACAGGGGAATATTTTTGCCGACAATAACGTTTATGCAACAAATTGCGTTTTCTGACAATTCTTATAGACGTCAGTAATACTACATTACCTGACGGTCACACTTCACACTTACATGTGCCCAATATGTTCTGTTAACCTGTTCGTGTGACACTTTGTATTGTAAATATTCCTGACTATAATAACATCCCATAGTAATCATAGGACTATCGTAATATTGAGTCCTCTCACAAGTCCATCCATCCATCCATTTTCCAACCCACTATATCCTAACTACGAGGTCACGGGGGTCTGCTGGAGCCAATCCCAGCCAAAACAGGGTGCAAGGCGCCAACCCACCGCAGGACACACACCCACAGCATACACTAGGGACAATTTAGGATCACCAGTGCACCTAACCTGCATGTCTTTGGACTGTGGGAGTAAACCCACCCAGACACGGGGAGAACATGCAAACTCCACGCAGGGAGGACCCGGGAAGCGAACCCGGGTCTCCTAACTGCCAGGCAGCAGCGCTACCCACTGCGCCACCGTGCCGCCCTCCTCTCACAAGTCACAACTTATTAAAATTAATTTCCTTTCTTTCATCTTCATTTCGTTAACGCTTTTATTCTTGCAAAATGTTTGCAAGCATAATTTGCTAGTAGAACTTTTATTTGTCCCCAAATGGTCATTCGGCTTGAAGATGGGGCTTAAGAGAGCAGGGCCACAGTTGACCACTTTAGGGAGAAACGGTGCTTTTGAACAGGAAGGGGCAAATTCATTAGTGCACCCCAAAAAAATGAATGGACACAAATTCCAAGGATTTATCACAAGTTCAATGAGAGACATGGATGAGAAACACGTTAGCATCCCTGTTCCTCCCCATGAGAGAATGTAGAGATTTGAGGTTTCCAATAATATTGGAGGTCAATTCCTCGACTGATTTCCATCCATCCATCCATTATCCAACCTGCTATATCCTAACACAGGGTCATGGGGGTCTGCTGGAGCCAATCCCAGCCAACACAGGGCGCAAGGCAGGAACAAACCCCGGGCAGGGTGCCAGCCCACTACAGGCCACACACACACACACAC
>JANRMT010049385.1:0-10117 GCA_026402145.1 Polypterus bichir lapradei
AAGCCCAACCCTGTAGGGGCCCGTGGTCACCGCCAGGGGGCGCCCCAATGCCTTGGGAACCCTGGACCTCAGCACCTCCGCTACACCAGGAAGTGCTGGGGGGAAGAGAAGCAGGGACACCCGGAGTGCTGCCGTGAGTACAGCCGGCACTTCCGCCACACGGGGGCGTGTCAGCGGGTGATTGCTGGGGAGCACCTGGAGCATATCCGGGTGAAGATAAAAGGGGCCACCTCCCTTCATTTGAGGCCAGAGTCGGTTGGAAGCAGGACGAAGCAGGAGGAGCAAGAGTGGAGGCTGCCAGAAGAAAGGCAACGTGTGTGAGAGGCCTGGATTTTGGGGACTTGGGGTTTGTGTGCACTGAACTTTATTGTAAATAGCATTGTAAATAAATGTGTGGTGGTGGAATCCAACATGTCTGCCTGTCTGTGCCCGGGTTCCGTTTACTATATATATACAGGGAAGGATAATGGTGGGATGTACCCTTTAATGACTCCTGTTTTGTTTCCCTTAGACAAGGGGAAGATTTCACAGGCAAACTCGGATGTCACTTCCGTCTCATGACTTGTGGCACAACAAAGTCTACAATGTTTTTAGTTGCCAAGGAGAAACTGATAGGTTTAAATACACTGAGAGACATCTGAAAATTGGAAATACACCTTATGAGAAGGATTTAGGACTCGTAATGGACTCTACACTATCAACTTCCAGAGAGTTGATAAGAAGCCATTAAGAAGGCTAACAGAATATTAAGTTATATAGAGTACAAGTCCATGGAGGTTATGCTCAACCTTTATAATGCACTGGTGAGGCCTCATCTTGAGTACTGCATGCAGTTTTGGTCTCCAGGCTACAAAAAGGATCTAGCAGCACTAGAAAAGGTCAAGAGAGGAGCAACTAGGCTGATTCCAGGGCTACAGGGGATGAATTATGAAGAAAAATTAAAAGACCTGATCCTGTACAGTTTAAGCAAAAGAAGATTAAGAGATGACATGATTGAAATGTTTAAAATTATGAAGGGAATTAGTACAGTGGGTCGAGACTGTTCATCAAGGACACAGGGACACAGTTGGAAAGTGTAAATTTCGCACAAACATTAGGAAGTTATTCTTTACACAGAGAACCATAGACACTTAGAATAAGCGACCAAGTAGTATAGTAGACAGAAATTCTTTAGGGACTTTCAAAACTCGACTTGTTATTTTAGAAGAATTAAGTGCATAGGACTGATGAGCTTTATTGGGCTGAATGCCCTGTTTTCATCTATATTGTTCCAATGTAGAACAATAAATGCCAGATCATGAAAATAAGTGGTTTTGCTAAACACTGAAAAACATTGTATTTTAGCACATAGTTGTCAAATGGATAAATGGTAATAATCTATACTAATAAAAGGCAAAGCCCTCACTCACTGACTGACTGACTGACTGACTGACTGACTGACTCATCACTAATTCTCCAACTTCCCGTGTAGGTAGAAGGCTGAAATTTGGCAGGCTTATTCCTTACAGCTTCCTTACAAAAGTTGGGCAGGTTTCATTTCGAAATTCTACGCGTAATGGTCATAACTGGAAGGTATTTTTCTCCATTTACTGTAATGGAATTGAGCTTGACCGCCGTGGGGGCGGAGTTTCGTGTGACATCATTATGCCGCCCACGTAATCACGTGAACTGACTGTCAACGCACTATGTAGAAAACCAGGAAGAGCTCCAAAATACGCTGAACAAAACATGCATTATATAATTGAGAAGGCAGCGAAACATTAAGAAGCGAGCGAGTGACATACTACCATATTCATCAGTACAGCTACTTCGGAAACAAAGCGAGGTATAAACCTAAACTTTAAATTAACTTAATAGACAGGCTGCCGCTGGTGCTTTTCGTGCCCAAGGATAATGCGGGATACAAGTTTAATGAGAGGACGCAGGATATAAACGAGAGTTTTGATCACTTTGTAACTAAGTTAAAATTGCAGGTGAAGGGGTGTGCTTATGCAAATTCCGAGAGACTGTGTTTGTGGAGGATTGACAGTTAAGGCGGGTGGGGGAGTCACGTCATCATCTCCCCTCCCATTTACCTCATTTCGCTCTGAGCTGAGCTCCGCGGCTAACGCCGTCTTCCGAAGCAACTTCGTCACACTGCCACCAAATACAGAGAAATCCACGTTAATACACACTCTGTCTCTAGACTTTCTCCACACTGAATCCTCCAGGCACTACTTACAAAAGGTTACATTGACAATCGTGTTAAGTTATTTTTAAAATGTTTAATTTTCTTAGCACAAGCACAGCTGAGAAGCTTCGATGCATGTGCTCCATAACGCGTTAAAAAATAATGCATTTAATCACACTTTGCATTACAATCAAAGGGGAACTTTTGTCAATGCATGATTTCCTGGTACACCGATAACATTGATCAGCGCATCCCAATTCATTTTAGCCTCGCACCACCTTGGTTTGAGAAGAAGTACGAAAAAATATGAGGTTAACACACAAAAACAGATCACCAATTCAAGCTTTATGAATAATCGATTCGCCATCAATAATTGTTTTGGTAAAGCCATACTCAGTGTAATCCTCCTTCCATTTTATAATTTTTCCGCCACTAGCCATGATTAAATGAACGGTAAAAAAGTAAGAGCGAAGCGAGGGTGACTTATTTAGGCAGGCATATATATGACAGCAACACTCATGACAATCATGTTATGTTATTATTAAAATGTTTCCTTTTCTTTTTCATTACTTCTTTAACCCATTACTTCTCCGCTGCGAGGCGCGGGTATTTTGTATATGAATGACCTCCAAAGAGCGCGGAGACTTTTGATCATGTGAACGTGTCTGCAAAAACTGGCGTCTCCTGCCCAGCAAAAGTCGAGCAGCCGGCGCGCGCGCATAGCTGTGCCGGCCTTTAACACGCTGACTGCGCTTCTGCGGCAAAATAATATTAAGGCGCTTCGCACTTTATTTTGCACGTATACGATTATGAGGTCGTCAGCTCTTATGAAGACACGCACAGGAGTGAAGGACTGACAGTGCCATCACAGCCGATTAATAGCTGGGACGTCTCACCAGTCTGCACAAGACCCACCGCGACTGTCCCCAAAAGGCGCTCATATCGTCAGCGAACACATCTCTCTATACTATATAAAAGAAAAACGCAACTTTCCTTTCTTTACACCTTTTTTCCTTTTATCCCAAACCAAAGCCTTTCTCTCTTAACACTGCAGAGAACACAAAACTAATTTTCTTTAATTGCTGGTAAGGCACATTATTAGAGGCAGAAATTTGGACTTTCACATAGAAAATGTAATTTCTATACCACAGCTGTCGTGTAACGCCTTTCAAAAGGGATCTACTACCGAGAGATGATCCATATACATTTTAGCTGCTGTTAGTACTACTTACCTCTTCTGTTATACCGTCTTTAAAATGTAGTTTACCCGCAACCACTCCAGTAGTGCTCAATGTAACTTTACTTCATAAAACGTTAATGTTTTACTGTTTAATAACTAATAGACTATATTTTATTATTTTTCCCTTGCACTCAGTGATCAAAGCTATACACACACATATAGACACATACATATATATATATATACACATATATTTATATATACCTGTGTGTATGTTTGTATGTATGTGTATACACACACACACACACACACACACACACATACATACACACACACACAAATTATATATATGTGTGTGTCTGTGTATGTATGTATGTATATGTGTGTGTATATATGATGTAGATAGGTATGCATATATATATATATATATATATGTATATGTAGATATGTATATAGATATGTATTTTGCTATATACAGTATATAGATATAGATATAGATATAGATATAGATATAGATATAGATATAGATATGGGAACAACACTCATATCAATGACAAAACAATTACATTAACAATCATGTTACGTTATTTTTTAAATTTTTCTTTTCTTTTTCATACCTTCTTTAACACACTACTTCTCCGCTGCGAAGCGCGGGTATTCTGCTAGTGTTTAATATAATAGCCAGTGTAGGGTGAAATGTTTTTATTGGACAACATTCTTTAAGTCAATATCTTCTGACTAAAAAACAGAATCCACATCCAAGTTCATCCATTAATCCGTTTTCTGATCCACTTAATCCAGTGTAGGATGATGGCAACCAAAGCCTGTCCCAGCAGTGCTTTAAGCCTATTTTCTTTAAACCTTTATGCTATTTTATGAATGTTTTATTTGTAATCTACCTTGCAAATGTTGGCAGCAGTGGCACTGGTCTGTTTCCTCATGGGCACAAGTCTCTTTTAGGTGAGACAAATGATCATACTGCTCCCTGTAGACACAGAACATACATTTTGATTTAAAAATGTACTTGAATTAGATGGTATGATTTCTCCTAATAGTCTTAATGGTCTCTTAATGGTTTCTCTTAATGGTAAAAGCCACAGCTTAAGACTTTAGGGTGAAGTACAATACTGTATTTTAGTTTGATTTGCTATCATTAATATATTACAAAAAAAGCATTTTTGCATCTGAGTCAGAACAGTACCTGGTAGAATGACAAGGCAGACACAAATTACTCAACACAGAAATGACAATCAAGAATAATTACATTAAAATATGTAACTACTCAAATTAAAACTAAACACATACAGTATGTATATAAATTTCAGATGTAAAACATAGAGCATGCATCAAAGAGAACAAATAGCAATATGACAGTAAAAGCATACCTTTAATATAGAAAAGTAAAGGCATATTAAAAAAAAAAAAATCTGTATCAGCTGGCATGAAAGCAAAAGGTCAAGGCTTTTCAACTTCCTGCCACAGTGGTATTATTTATTTAAGAAGTGATGACATGATCTGAAGTGAGCACAATGGGCCCAAAACAGCTACTGATTTTTTTCCAGCATAAAAATAAACAGTTTGCTCGAATGGAAAAATTTGATTAAATGCTATAATGTCTATTTTTAATTATTCTGTTGGTAAAATTGGCAGTTTAGTTGTGTATTATGTTTCAGTTTATGTATATGTTATATATATATATAGTCACACGTGTGTCTTTGCGACCACCTTCCTGGCTCTGATGAGGTAAGCAACATCACTCTGGAATGAGAGAGGGCTCTGATGCTAACATTATCCTCTCCTTCTTATTCTTTGTCCAGGAGAGATGACTAACTCCACCCCCAACACCTAAGAAAAACTCCACCCCTTCCATTCTCCACCTTATAAAGCTGGCCCATTACCAAAAGATGGCATCACATGCTATACTGACTGCAGCAAAGGAGAGTGCTGCTACTAGCAATTGCAAAGTTTGCTTATAAAAGAAATATTTTTCTTTTGAGCCATTATCAGCTGTCTTTTGAGTTAATATTAAACAGGTTTCCAGGGTGGTACCCCAAGATGTCTGCCTGCCCAATCACCTCTTAACTATAAATAAATATATATGTTGCTGTGATACCAGTCTAAGATGTGTTGAAATCTAAGCAATCAACATAGATCTCAGCATTAACATTTGCCATGTATTTTATAATACATGCAGTAATGAAATGCATTGCAATTGTTATTCCAACACATGGCGCATCACTAATCAAAAAGAAAATGCATTACTACATATGTTTGTGATGAGCCATGTGTTGGAATGACAAATGCAATGCATTTTATTACTACAAGTGTGATGCACTATCTGTTTGAATGACAGAGACAGAAACCAGTTGGAAGCAGAGATACACAGACATACAGACACTTATCCTTTCATTAAGGTGGATATTAATTTTAACTATTACTATTAATGATAGCTATATATATTTATAGAGAGCGAGAGAGTAATGTATATATGGATACATGTACAAGTTTTGTTCCCTTTAATGATATTAATCAAAAAAGGAGTGATGCAATAATGCTTAAAACATAGAATAAGGCAAGCTGAAATAAAGTCAACAGAGAAAGAGGAGGGGAACAACACTCTACTTTAAATAGACTCTGTAGAGAATAAGTCTCTGGAGGTCCACAGATACTAATACTAAAACTAATGGAATAAAGAGTGACTTTATTTAATGAGCATCAGAATAATTTTCAGGAAAAAGCCGCATTTTTTATGATTGACAGTTTTTAGGTAAATTAAGACAAACGCCTTTGGCTTAGACGTTAAATCATTATGTATTCAAACGCTGTGCATTTTCCCCATTACTTAGCTGTGCATTAGGATTAGTGTAGGCGTAGATATGCTGCAAGGTACAGTGCAAGTGATATAAGTGCTTTAAGGCATTACAAATGCAGTTCGAGGCAATTTATACAATATTAGCTTCTTCTAGATTGACTGGTACATTGTTGCCATTGACTGTTTAGTTTAAGGATGCGTTCAATTGAAGGCATAATTAATGATACATAAGATAAAAGGAAACTGCAGTACAATGGAAAACAAAGATATATGCTAGGCAAAGTACAATATTAAAAATTAGTACCACATGTAGCAAATATTTTTACTGTAAAAGATTCATAAAAAAGAAGAAATAATAAGGTTATCTGCTGCAAAGAACTGCTTCAAACAGCACACAAACACACCTTCAAGCAAAATGAAGTCTTTTAAGTCTTTGAGTTAAGCAGTGACTGTAAATTATAAAAATATTGCAATTATTATAAATGATGCGTCACAGATCACTCCATCTACTCTTAATAAGAGGACAGTGAAAAACACTGAAAAGGATTTATAAGCTCTGGATGCCTTGGATCTTATCTCAGGAAAAAGTCAAAAGCAGCAGCATCTCAGAATGCCCCAGAGAGATCACTGAAAGTGCAGAGACTTCAGCTGTACCAGGGAAGGGTGAGACTGGGTACCAAGGAGCATCTCTTTCTGCAGCAACCCCAAAGACTTTAAAAAAGGTGACCATTTGAGAAAAAGGGCAGTTCACTGCAGAATATATGGGACTGTCTAATATTCTGAAAAGTCTTGATGGGAACTGAGGTTAGAGATATATCAGATCTCCAATTTAGGATTGACAGTTCACTTAATCTGCATGATTTTAAAACTGTGGGAGGAAACCAGACCACCTGGAGGAAGCCCACGCAGACACGGGGAGAACATGCAAACTTCATGTAGGGAGGACCCGGGACATGAACCCTAGTTTCCTTACTGTGAGGCAGCAGCACTACAACTGTGCCACCGTGCTGCCCTCAGTTAAATCACTCATTAAGAAACAGAAGGAGTACTGCACAGTTGTAAATATGCTTACAGCACAGCATCCATAAAAACTGAGAGATTGGGCAAAAAAAGAAGACTAGTGAGGGAGGCCACCACAAGACCTAAGATTACTCTAAAAGAATTACAAGTTAAAGTGGATGATATTTGACAGACTATGCACACAACTACTGCCTGAGTGCTTCAACAGTTGTGGCTTTATGGGAGAGAGGCAAAGAGAAAGATGAAAGAAAGGAGTTCTGGTGCTAACTGTCTTGCTATATGGTTGCAAGACATGGATGCTATCCAGTGACCTGAGATGAAGACCGGACTCCTTTGGTACTGAGGCTCTTCGGAGAATCCTTGGGTACCATTGGTTTGACTTTGTGTCGAATGAGTGGTTGCTCATGGAGTCCTGAATGTGGCACATTACCTGCATTGTGTGTTAGCATCAGTTACAGCACTACGGTCATGTGGCGATATTCCCCAATGGTGATCTGGTTTGCAAGATCCTCATTGTTGAGGACCCGAGCAGCTGGACCAGGCCAAGGGGATGTCCATGTAACACCAGACAGATGGTCATTTTCAGAGGATGGGACTGGACCGCTTTTCTGTCCCGGGGGTCTAGGATCCTGAGTTGTTTCATTTTGTGGTGAGTGCGGCATGGCACTGTACCAGTGCATGCTCCCCAACCTGACCTGACCTGACCTGGCAAAGCGAAAGCCACCATTAAAAAAACTCACATGACACCCTGTGATGCATAGCTACTGTATATATAGCAAAAGGCAAATGGGAGACTCGGAAGTCAGCTGAAAGATCATTCTATGCCCTGATGAGACCAAAAATTACCGTTGTAGCCATCAGACTAAACTCTATGTTTGGTGTAAGCAAAGATAACACTTCACACTATCAAAAACACACCCTTATCACTAAGAAGCAGGATGATGCCAGCATCATGCTGTGCGGATGCTTCTCTGCAGCAGGCCCTGGAAGGCTTGTGAGTGTGCTGAGTAAAGTTGAATGCAGCACAATAGTCAGAGTCCAGATATAAATCCAAATGAGAATTTGTAGTTGGACTTGGAAAAAGCTGTTCATTCACAATCCCCATGCAACCTGACAGAGCTTGAGCAGTTTCAAAAGCATCATGGGGCATTGGGAAAAAGGTATTTTCTATGCAAATACATTTAAATACAAAACATGCTTGCAGAAGGAAGCCAGAAATGTCTCAACGTATTCATGTCTGTTTATACTGACTTGTACGTGACCTTTTTGTAACATGAGCCTGCATATGAGGTTGATGCAAACAGGAAGAAGTGAAGAGTCCACATGTTTTAGTGCTAAGTTTATTTGGTAGTAACAGCAATGAACCAACAAAGTGGGATCAGCAGGGAGCAAACTGTACTTTTTAGAACTACTGTATATACTTGCAGATAAGTTCTCCCGCAGATAAGTTGGGACTTGATTTTACCGGATAATTTCTGGTATTTTATAATGTCGGTCGTATAAGTCGAATGCGGAAAACTCACGCAATTGATCCAAGAGAATATGATATGCTAACGCCCACCTGAGAAAGTAACCACGGAGCACACTGCCTTTTTTTCTATGAAATGTGTATTCCAAAGCAACGTTTGCACGGATTTGTGTTTTTTGTATCTCACAGCCACATACACCTCTATTGTAAGAACACCCCTTATCTTAGATTGAGCATTCGATCAGAAGAAAATATGAAGCTGGTTGAAGTAGTGAAAGAAACTGGTAACTGTGCTGCTGCAACAAAATTCTATGCATCTAAGTAACTGATGTGAGATTGGAGGAGGCAAGAAGATGTAAAAAAAAAAAAAAATTAAGTGTCGCATTTTTGAACGGCCGTACAAGTCGTGGTCTGATTTTATGATCATTTTTTGTATGTGAGTATATACGGTAATTTCCATTTAGGAAAATGACCAAGTTGACACATCCATTCATTGCCTTTAGTATAAAGTATTATCCATCAAAAATAAAATTAGCAAGATAATGATTTGAAAACAAACAAAAACATTCTCTTTTAAAGTTTTGAGGTTAAAAATATTTCATTTTAAATGTTTTGATGTGTGAAATTTTTTTGGAAAACATTTCATTTTTTTGGAATTAATGATTATATAGTAAGGCTCTTAGGAAACCGGTAAGTTGATTAATTTAGCTTCACTTAGAAGGAACTGTTGGTTACATTTTTCCTTAAAATCAATTGATCTTAGCTAAACGGTCAGTACTTACAATGCATTAACTGCTTTATTTATGAATAGAACGTAAACACTAGGAATATGTTTGAAATACAGTTCACAGTGGATTTTCTAAATTCGGTCCCCATTTTAGCACTTGAACATGTGGGAAAACAACAGTAGAAAAAAAACATACTCCTTCGTTTAATGATATTCTCAAAGCAAAACGCTCTAGGCTCCCGTTTAAGAGCTAATGACCTTACATAAGCTAAAAGCACACTATTTTTGTACATTGAAATGATCTAAACCACTTTATCTTGCAAATATTGCATCGATATAATGTAAGGTAGAGTGATGATCTTAGCATTATAACTTTTACATAAGTTGTGCTCTGCCAAGTAGCCTCTTATCTCAATTTTCATTATAATGAGGAAAAGAAGGCATATACAACTTTACAAACTGAGGTTATATTTTGGGACAGAAAAATTGTGTGTTTTCTCTTATTCAAAATATAAGAAAAATACTGCATGTAAAATGAGACAAAAAAGTATCTTTCTTGAAGTATGTGAAAAAATGTTTAAAGAATCAGTAATGGCTTCAGTTACTTTATTTCATTATTAATAAGAGCACAAAATAGCCTAATTTCAGGGGTGTACTGTAAATTTATATATATTGTAGTACATTTATATATATATATATATATATATATATATATATATATATATATATATATATATATA
>JANRMT010049397.1:2918-14834 GCA_026402145.1 Polypterus bichir lapradei
ACCCATAACAATCATGCATCTCCCTTCAGGATCAGATATAACATCTGGGGGCTGTTCCACGAAGCGAGCTAACCTCAAAATCCAGGCTTATTTCGATAATCCCGGCTTAATTTCTCCAAATTCGGTTCCACGAACGAGGCTAATATGTCAACATATGCTCTTGGACAAGCCTGCTCCGTGGCAGGTTAGTTGTGAAACTTAGCTTAGCTTGATGAATATGATTGGACAAGCCATGTGATGTCACAGCACGACATTCTGCGGGGCTGGGATTATTCTGCTGCTGTTCTCTCCCTCTTTCGCACACATCGACCCTCCAATATAAAATTATTACAGATTACATGCAGGTGATTCTAATTACTTAGAAAGTATAAAATGACAAGGAGTGCATTGAAGGCTTTTACATGAATAACCATGGCGTGCCCATTTATTCATAATCCAGTTGATGAGGGAGCGAGGCTCATTCGTAGAGCTTTAAGGCAACAGGTTCCACAATTACTTCGGCCCAGGATAGATCCGTTGCATTTTGCGGATGATTATTTATACGAGCGCTATAGATTTAGTAGACACAGTATTGCATATTTGTGTCAGTTATTGGAACCTTACATTTCTAAAAACACACGTCGCTCTAAAGCCCTTGCGGTTGCACAGTCTTTGTGTATCGCTTTGCGTTATTTTGCCAGTGGTTCATTTCTGTACAGTGTGGGGGATGCTGAACATTTAAGCAAAGCTACAGTGTGCCGTGAAATCAGGAAGGTTTGCGTTGCATTAAAGTCCTTTTTAAATATATTCATTACCTTTCCTGGCCACCGAGGAATTCTTGCCATTAAGGAAACTTTCTTTGGAATTAATGGTGCTTAATCTTTAAACATCTACTCATTTACAGCACATAAATCATTACCTGATAAGTAACTGAATTTAATTTGTCAGGCTTTCCTAACGTCATTGGAGCCATTGACTGTACACACGTGAGGATAAAGGCTCCAGCAGGTCCAACAGAGCCTGATTACATAAACCGCAAATCATATCACAGTATTAATGTACAGGTAAGTACTGATAATATCTCACATTTATATACAAGAGGTGAAAGTGTAGTCGTCCAACATTAGCAATGTATGTCATTACCATTTCCTAAAATGTTTCAGATGGTATGCACTGCTGAACATCTAATTTCAAACATTGTGGCAAAATGGCCGGGATCAGTACATGATGCCAGAATTTTTCGCGAGTCTTCACTGGCTCAAAGCCTCAGACAAGGCAAGTCAACTAAAATTCACAAATATACTATAGTTTATTATACTACAGTCTAATGTGTCTACTTTCCATTATAGGAATTTTTCCTGGTGTGCTGCTTGGTGACAGAGGATACCCATGTCTACCGTTTCTTCTCACACCATATACAGATCCTGCAACACAAGCAGAAAGACATTTCAACCATGCCCATTGTAAGACAATGGCACCCATTGAAATGACATGTGGACAGTTAAAATCCAGGTTTAACTGCCTGCGGCATCTCAGAGTTACACCAGGCAGAGCGTGTGACATTGTAGTAGCCTGTGCAGTTTTGCATAATGTGGCAATACTGCAGCAGGAGCGTATGCCAATAATGACGCCGGATGAGCAATGGGAAGAGGGCCTAGCAGTGGAAGACCACATGGACGGTAGAGCTGTGAGAGATGTGTACGCAAACACATATTTTGGTTGATTCTGTTGCAAATTTCATTTATTTATTTTTTTTCCCCAACAAAGAACAATTAGAGACATTTCTTCATTTTTATTTAATCTTTCATATCCTGTTGGGGGAAGGGGGAAGCATTTACAACAGTGAACACTAAATGTAGACAATAAAGTGATGTTAACCACTTACATCTCTCTCCAATTTTTTAATTTCAAGCTTCAGTTTTTTTATTTTCAGGTGTCTATATTCGAGGTCTGCTTTTCGGACTTCTATTTCCTGGATCAAATACCTCTTGTAAATAGCACGGATATCTGTCTCATTAGAAGGAAAAAATAATTATTCATTCATTCTTATTAATTACATTAAGCAGTTTATTACTTACCTTCTTCCTTTGACGGTCTTTGAGTACATGTGGGCTGTGCTGATGAGGGCTGAGAGTGTTGCCCACCTGGGTCTTCAGACTCCTGTACACAGCAAATACTGCATGGGTTTATAAGGAAGAGACAAATGTTATTCACTGCAAGATAGTTTAAAGTTCATACGGCTAGCATTTCTGAGCAAACAGAAACAGTTTCCTCATCCTCCTGTGTCGTGGATGGCCCCGCGATCTGCAAAAAGGGAACATTTGTTGGTTATATTTACCATGGCCACAATGCAATCAAATTCAACTTGTCACACACAAAGTACGACATGCAGTGGTATGCTTATTGCTGTACAATGCCTGACTACAAGTGTTAACAGTACAAGTAAAGCTATTTCCATTAGAAGCGGGGCTTAAGTTACAGAATAAACTTAAGTGAACAAAAACCACAATACATGACAGAATTAGCAGCAGATAAAGGCATTGGACTGGAACATTAAATATAAAACCCACAAGTATTGCAGTGTATTAAAGTATATGATTAAATACAATACTCACAACAGATTCTAATGACTGTTGTTCAGGATCCAAGAGGGTCAAGACACCATCCACTACTGTAGTGCATTACAATATTTGTTTAAGACATTTAACAGAAAGCAAGGCAGAGAGGAGAAACAGAGTAAAGACCTACCATACCTTTAACATATGATTGTACATTACTAGAAGGAAGAACATCTGAGGATGTTCCTCCCTCAATCCCCTCAATAATAGGCCGTGCATAGTTCTGTGTAAGGGCCATCACCTCGGCTGGGGTACAGGCTGCTGGAGGTGGGCCCCCACCGGTTGCAGCAGCCGCAGCTCTCTTTTTGGTGGCTAAATTATACAATGCAAAAGTGGCCTTTAAATTAATTCTTTAAAAATGTAGTTCTAAATTAGATTTACTTTTTACCATTCTGAAGAATATTTTTGTATTTAATCTTCACTTGCTGCCAGGACCTTTTCGTTCCACTCATGTTGCTCCTGAAACCAAGCATTATTAATAATTATATTAATAATTACAATTATATATCACTTTTTATCCAAGATGAACCCATATAATTAACATGCTGTCCTGTTTATCAATGTGTTAAAATAACCTTAAAGTACCTTACAACTGGTAACAAAATGCATATGTAAAAGGAAATTTTAATGACTATACATTTTGAAGGCTTGAAACTGTTCTCATTTAGTTGTTAAATAGTTTGACATCCTTAACACAAAAGTTACTAAAATCATGTTCTTACGCATTTAACTTGTCAGCTATTTTCTGCCATGCAGCCTCACGAGCTTTGATAATACAGCTCGTGTTCCCCTTTCTAGTTATTATAGCTTTGTAGTCCTCATAGGCTTGTAATAATAATTCTTGCTCCGCCTGCAAAAAAAACGCAGCTCTTTCCTTAGTTTCCATTCTTACTTATCCAGCATCGATTAACAAGGCTGCCTTTTATATCGCGCGGACGCGCACGAGCCTCGCTTATCAAGCTTGGCTTGAATTAGCGGAGATTAAATACACCTGAATTTTGTTCGTGGAACTCAATGAGCCTGAAGTGAACTGTTAGGCTAACTCAAGCAAGGCTATTACAAATAATCCTCGATTTTATAAGCTCGCTTCGTGGAACAGCCCCCTGATACTAGAAATGAGACTGTTCTATATATAAGAATTCCCACACCTCTAGTTTGTTTTTGTAACGCTGGAATGGAACATTTGGCCAGTTCAGTCTTTTTGCACTCAGAACTGATCCTTGCTTAATAAGTGGGTCTCCTGTAAAAATACTATTTTAGCATTTAGACTTGTTAGGTGAGAGAATACTTACTTTCTTTTTAATTCATGATTCAGGCCTTTAACATTCCAGCTTACAAAGTTAACTGTCCCGTCTTAGAGACAAAAGAAAAGGGTTACTAATTTAATTTCTTCCACTCACACATACATAAACGTGTAAAACTGTAATTAATATAAAAACAGATGGTGACCTATAAGGGAAAAGGATGTATAATTACGGTTCCAGTGTCATTGCAAGCAGATCAGACAGCCGGTGATATCTTCTTTACGATGTCGTGACAGGGAATTTGAAGGGACAATTTTGGGACAACATATCTTTGTGAACAAACATTTTCCTGAATTAAATACATCAAGTCAAAATACAGGGCAAATCTATCTGATGAACATTTGAAGTTGCTACTTGTAATTAGCGTTTCAAAATTTGAACCCCAGTTTCATACAATTTTAAAAACACAAAAGCAGTTCCATCATTCACATTAATGGTTTTATTATAATTTGTGATGAAAATATGAGAATTTGCTGGTAGTGTTTGTCATCATTAATATATGATAGTTTAATTTCATATACTGTTATTAATTTATAAAATGTTCTGCTTTCAATAAAACTCATATCTAGAGTTATTTATCTTTTCATTTAAAATGGCCTGTTGAAAAGTGCTGAAGTACCCAATTTGGCCCTCGTGGCGAAAAGTTTGGAAACCCCTGGTCTATATGATGGTCAATGAAACATTCTAATTTTAACCATTTCGACCCTAGATTTTCTGTTTTTATGGGAAAAGTTATTTTGTGAGATATTCTACCTTTGGGGTGTCTAGGTAGCTCAAAAATGAAAAAAACAAAAAAATTATCTATTAGTTATAGTCCCTACTACTAATAGGACATCAGCTCTTAAAGGAGTTTTCCTGCAGGTTGGCAGTTCAAAAGAATTTTATCGTTTTTTCTACAAACACAAATCCATACAAACTACAATCTTGATACAATTCTACTTTGAATTAAAGTTTTTGAAGCAGTTTCTGTAGTCGTGGAAGCTCAAATATACATTGCATTTTTCGAAAAATGAGGTTGTTTTGAATTTGAATCCCTCTAGTTTGCAACATTGCTGTACTTTTCCTCTTTCATTCATGTGGTTCATCCCATCATATCTAATGTCATCACATGGGTGTACCCCGTCACACAGAGTCTTCTGTTTTGGAGGAACAGGTGGACTGTTGCTTGGTCGCCCACACTTTGTGGCTTTACGTGTTTGATTTGCATGTGCAAGTGCTTCTGCGACAGTCAGAGTAAAATCTAATAGGTCACGCCCAGTTCCAATGGCTGCAAACATACCTGTACTTTACAAAAAGGGCTCCTTGTAATAGGATGTCAGGGCCGAAAGGGTTAAGTGTCTTCACTTTTGGAGAACATTTTTGCCCATCCAAGTTGATTATTACCTTCTCAATAACTTCAAATATAAACTTTAAATCACGAGGGTAGCTCAGGTCAAGTGCATACATCAGGCCAAACAACTTGGCAAAAGCAGAGACAGTATTTTTAGTTCATTGAGAACCTCAACACTTTCAAGTACAACACCAACATCCTCTGCCTCCTCTATAGCATCTGCAATTTCTCTTCTTATTACATATATCCCCATGACTGTTTGTTTAATCTTGCTCTCAGCATCAGTTGGGTTGCAATTCTGAGAACACAAGCAAAAGCACAAAAAAGATATGATTAGTAGTAATCAGATGTAGGAATTATAACCTTTACTTCAATTACCTTCAAGTTTACTCCTGGGAAACCAATATGTGTACTGGTTTTCATTTAAACCATTCCTAACTTTAAATGTACTCTTTAACATAAATAAGAATTCTGCTAGTTTGTAGCTTTTTTTATTGTCAATCCAGATATTAGAAATTAGGTTTGCTGAATGTTTATGTATAGCACCAACCATGTCTTTTTTCCTCATGGATTAACTAATTAGCCCTAAGATTGTACACACTTGTTAGCTTGCATTTTAAGTAGTATACGCTTCTGTGCCATGTATGTGGCATTTAAATAGATGCTATATGGTTTGTAATCTTTGTTGACAGTCAGTATCTGTATAGGGAAGTCTGAAAAGCCTACCAAAAAAAGTTACTTTTTAAAGCTACTGTAATAAATGCAATTTCCATTAATAAAACTGCCGTGCCTTTGACAACAGAACAAGAGCAAAGGAAAAAAAAAAAATTAACACAGCAGACGGACATGAATTATCTAATGAGTTTGGCTAAAAACCTATAAATCCTGCTTTAATGTTCAATTAAATGTTTTGCTCTTTCTCTTAATGTTCAATTAAATTGTTGCTCTTTCTCAGATTCTGTAATTGATAACTTCTGTGTTGCTATATTACTTACCAAGAACTCTTTCACAACCTTTCCAATATCTTCAATAAGATAAACTTAAATCAATGTTGTCACGATATAGAAAAATACAAGACATGTTGACTAGTACAATGTATGAATATATTGATAAAACAATGGAATTTTGAAATTACAATGACAATGCACATTAAGTTTATCAACAAACGTAGCTATACGACAAATCATAGATAGCTGAGATCCTTATCACACACACAGTCAATTGTCCTTGAAACACTAAAATGCCCCTAGGCTTTCCTCTTTGTTTTACATGGTAAGAAGTCGAGAATTCACACACCTGCGGGGTATTGCACAAAACCAAGATAAGGAATTAAGCTGGGATTTTCTGGTTATCCGGGCTGAATTTAGCCCTGACTCGGTTGCATGAAGGGAGGCTAAATTAATCTACATTAAGTTACTATGGAGATTTACACTTTGCAGCTAGCCTGCTCCAGAGCAGGCTAACAACCAGGCTAAGATTAATCTTAGTGATTTATCGGCTAGTTCCTCCCTAAATCCTACTAGATATTAATGTGTTTTAGTCATTTCATGGTCCTGCATTAAAAAACTAGATATACTGTCATTCATCTATTTATGCGTACTGTTATTTTAGTTATTATTGAAAACTGCTGTTCATTTCACTGTCAGAGTTTTGATGAATATATATATTATTCGAGATTTAAAGAGATTTAAAACACCCAGTGAGGAAAGCACATTTTCCTGAGCAATTATTACTTTGCTGTCCACAATGAATGCCAACACAGTGCAAAAGAACTATACTATACAATATGAGAAATAGAATATAGACTATGTATATCTATATATGCAAGTATACAGTAGAAATGTATTGTTGAATGATAAAAAATATCAATATATTATATTTTATTGCAGTTGATGAGATAATAAGAAATGGCTCCTCAATTTGCAAATGTGGTTTCAATTAAGTCCGTAACGAGGTCAATACGTAGTATATATAGACTAAAGATTTGTGTGTTTCCTATCCACAATGGCTTGCCCTTTGTTGAATGATGTAGTTGATGAGGAAGTTTTAATACTCAGACGAGCATTCAGGCATGAAAGAGTCTTCCGAGATAGGGCAGACCCATTGGCCTTTCCAGACGAATATCTGACTGAGAGGTACAGATTCTCAAGTGATGGCATCAGATATTTGTGTAGGCTGCTGGGTCCAAACATACAGCACAGGACCGCACGGAGCCATGCTCTCACTGTCCCACAGATGGTCTGCATAGCACTGCGATTCTTTGCAAGTGGCATGTTTCTGTATTCTGTCGGTGATGCAGAAAACCTCAATAAAGCCACTATTTGCCGCACAATAAGAAAAGTAAGTCTGGCATTGAAATCTCTTGTGCACATATTTATCACCTTCCCTGGCCACAGAAGATTCATCCACATCAAGGAGGAGTTCTACAAGATTGCAGGTAACATGAATAATAACAGATTACTACAAAATGTTACATTAGCACAGTCACAGTATGACAGTCATTGTTTTGTGTTATAGCTTTTCCTAATGTAATTGGTACAGTGGATTGCACCCATATTCGTATCCAACGCCCCTCAGGGGCACATGAGGGAGATTATGTGAACAGGAAATCCTTCCACAGTGTCAATGTTCAGGTAAGAATAAGTAATGGTTACTGTCAGCTACATAATTATTCTGTGCATTAAATTACCTTAATAGGCTATATATTGTTACAGATGATCTGTGATGCTGACTGCCTTATCACAAATTTAGAGGCAAAGTGGCCTGGCTCAGTCCACGACTCCAGAATCTTTCGGGCCAGTAGAATTTACCAGAGACTCTCTCTAGGTAAACCACCCCATTTTTTTTAAGCACCTTGAACAGCAAGAGTACAGTACTTGTAAGAATTATGTTTTGTATTCACAGGTGAGTTCTCTGGTGTGTTGCTGGGGGACAAAGGTTATGCCTGTGAGACATTTCTGATGACTCCCCTTACAGACCCCCAAACCCCAGCACAGCAAGCTTACAACCATGCCCATGCCAAAACCAGGGCTCGAATTGAAATGACCTTCGGCCTCCTGAAATCCCGATTTCAGTGCCTGCACCACCTGAGGGTCTTCCCAGACAGAGCATGCGACGTGACTGTTGCCTGCACAGTGCTGCACAATATTGCCAGCCTAAGAAAAGAAAGGGCTCCCAGAGTTGCTTTGGATGTTGATTGGGACAATGCTGCCATATTCCCAGATAACAGAAATGGTAGACTTGTTAGAGAACAATACATTGCAAATTATTTCAGTTAATTTAGTTTTGATTTAGCCCATCCCTTAATAGAGGATAATGTAGGCTATATAACTTTTTCATGTGTACATGCATTTTATTTGGCATCAGTAGCACACACTGTGGTTATCTTCCCAAATTCTAGTTCCACTTCACTGGATCGATCACTATAAAGTGTACCTGACAGTCATAAAAAAATTGTAGAAGACCACAATGGTTTTGGAATATTTTTCTTTTATTATTTTGCTGTTATCACTTGTCAGCTTGGAGCTGTGGACAGAACAAATTATGATGATTAATACATTGGGTTACAGTCATGGTTACAGTATGAACTGAAGTCACTTACTTCTGTTTGTAGTTTCTGGATTTCCAGTTCTAGTTTCCTCAGTGTCTTGCGTTTAATTTGCATGTCAAGGTCCATGTCCTGCAGCTTTCTTTTGTTCACATCAATCTTGACTTCTGAAAGCTCGATCTGTCTCTTAAGATGTGTTGTGTAGAGATGTCTGACAGTTTGTGAATTCTGTGAACACCTTTTTGTTAGCATAGCACAATTTTTGCATAATGTAAATTTACTTTAGGCAATACTCACTATGTTACCAGGCTGCTTATCAGACTGCCCAATGTCAGGATCCTTTAACAAATGATATTTTCTATTAGTACCACTTCCCTGACTTCTTATCTATTATAAACTTAAAAAATGTGTCCATTTCCACAAAATTGACATGATACCTCGAGCCTTCTAGAGTCCAACGACACGGTCTCATCATCGGCAGAAGTGCACTCCACTGCTGTAGATGTGGCTTCCCTCTGCCATATTCATTACTGGTATTGATATTTTTGACAGAACACGCAAAGCCAATGATTTAATAAAGAATACTCACCGGCAAATCATAGTCTGGGGGATCCAAAAGTGTAAGAGTGTTACCAGCCACTGCAAGGTAAAGCAAAGTCACACAGTCCACATAACAAAATATAAATGGATTTTAATATTTTCCATGCGCAGTAGTATGGCAATAATGTACATTGTATGAAGAGGCCAGTATCCCTTGCTGGGCCAGAGTCAGTGGCTGTCCCTCCCTGGATCCCTTCAATCACTGGCTTCCCTTTATTTAAGTCCAGGGCCAGCTCCTCTGCTGGGGTGAAGTCTTGGGTTGGAGGGCCACCCCCCGTACCAGTAATATGACTTTTCTTTTTTATGGCTAAAATCAGCACAGATAATAAAATGTCAGCAAACATGTCACCTATGTTCTCAGCAAACAAGTCACTTACCAGCCTGCAAAATATTCTTGTATTTAATCTTGACTTGCTGCCAAGTCCTTTTTTGGCCAGACATGTTTGTTCTTTAACAGGAATAGAAAGATACAAATGATAAAATAGATTAGATGGATAAAAATAGAGCAAATTATCTGATTATAGATTACATCAAATTAATTAGAAACAAAACCTACATACAAATAGATAAGAGTAAAAGGATTAAACACATTAGAGACATAAAATAAACTAAATATATCAAATAGATGCATATAGTGGGTAAGTGTTTGCAATTATTCTTCATGTTAAATGCATGTCCACTGGACACATTTAAGGCAAAGTATACAATTATTTTTGAAAATGACAAGTAACTCCTTGAATTGTAATTATGAGGGTTTCAGTGGAGCACTGGTTATTTGGACTACTTACGCATTCAATCGGTCCGCTATTGTTTGCCAGGCATTCTCTCTTTGCTTTATTACAGCAGCTGTATTGCCTTTTTTACATATTATATGTTTCACTTCTTCATACGTTTCCATAAGAAGCTGTTGCTCATTAGGCGAAAAGTATGCCGCACGGGTTTTGTCCATTTTTGCATCGGTGATTCTGTGATCGATTTCGTGATCTTTTTAAGAATACCATGAACGCGCATTTATCCAAACTATATACACCTGGCTTAACATATCCGCGCGTTCTCATCCTGGCTCAGCAAACGTGCAACGGATTAAGCCAGGATGCACTGATTAAACTAGGTCAAGCCGCGACTGTTCTGTTATCCTGGCTTTCTTAATTCTACTTTTGTGCAATACCCCACAGGTCCTTGGACTTATACCAAACAGGACGTATACCAAACAAATTTTTCCCATAAGAAATAATGGAAAAATGATTAATCCGTTCCCATGAAAAAAAATCCTATTGTTATTGGCATATTATACATTGATGGGGTTGTATAAAATTTAAACACTGCTTAATACTAAAATACATAAATACAAAAGCAATTAGATGAAATAAATGAAAATTTAACCTCACTTTACTTTTTAATAACGTCTTTGTTTTCACAATCATAGATACCGTCGTTCTCAGCATACGGTATGCAGCAGCCATGTCCCGGATACGCATGCCACCTTCATAGTTTTCAACAATCAATTCAAATTTATGTGAAAAAACACAAAGTCACGTTGTGACAATGCGGGTTTGCTGTATGCTCCTATCTGGTGTCCGGGAGCCCTTGAACCCTACACCAGTGGTAATGTTACCGATAAGCTTAGCAGTGAGGCACAACAAAGCACGGGATGGTGAAAATGTGCAAAGTGCTTTTATTAAAACAATCAACAAAACAAGATGTTCAAATTAAAGTGCAGTGTCCACAGTTCCAATAAATCCATAAAACCAGAAGTGTAACGTGGAGGTTAAAAACAATAGAAAAAAAGTCTTCTTTAAACAACGAGGTTAAAATACAGCAGGAAGCATTCTTTAAAAAAAACAAAAAAAAAAAAAAACAAACCACAAGAAGAAGCCTGGTGCCTTTTTACCTGGCAGCCCCTCTGCTTCCCACTCTGCCTACTTCAGCTGTTCAGTTCACCTCTCCGATCCCTGGCTCCGGTAGGCTCCTCCTGACAGCGACTTGGGATCCACAGCGACCTCCTTCCGGTCAATCCCGCTCCATGATCACTCAGCGGGAGTAACCACTACTACTATTCCCCGGGTGTTGGCCCAACACCCAGGCTCCCTCTTCAGCTGCAACGCGAGCCTGCCTCTGCATTCACGCTCTCTCCTCCTTTCTCCATCCGTCCGTCCTTTCTTTCTTTTTCCTTCCCTTCTAGCTGACTCGCACTTCTGTTTATCAAGAGGGCATGGCAGCTGAAATCAGCAGCCCCAGGAACAATCACGAATGAGGATGGTCTCTCACCTGTGCACTGAGGTGAGAAATGCCCACATTGCGAATCGCCCTAAGAACCGCTTCAGCCCAATACTATCCACTTGCAGAGCCACCACGCCCCCTCACCAAGCCGCGATTGCGGTGATTATTTATTTTAAAACTGGCCTTTGACAGGAGCTGTGGACCCCCTATACCACACACGTGAAAATTCACAAAGAGTTATAGCGCGGGTTGTTCACCTGAATGCTAGCAGCTGGCGTGTGGGCAGTCGTGGCTATGTCTCGAGAGAGTTAAACAAGG
>JANRMT010049419.1:0-13595 GCA_026402145.1 Polypterus bichir lapradei
TATATATATATATATATATATATATATATATATATATAAAAAAAACTAATATAGAAACATGTAGAGCTGTTGTAATTAAGAATGTTTAACCAGTACTGCAACATAATCTTTTTAACTGTTAATGTTTTATTGTGTGCTGCCATTAAAGCAGTTTGCTTAAAAGAATAAATGTTTCACTTGTCAGAGTTTGACTGTTCTGCATAAAGGTGGCAGTGCTGACGTTGACCATCAGCTATGATCTCATGGTCTTTAAAGGCATGGGTCAATTAACTTGTAGTCATGAAGACATTTGACATTTGTAATAGACACCTACAAACTATGCCATGTCAGGCACTTCTAAAGACTGGGGGTTAAGTAGCAGGCAGAATGTTTTGCTGATGATGCATGATGCCGTAACAGCTATGGTGTGGGTACAGCAGGAGGTCTTGATATTTCTTTCATTCAGCAAGTCTCGACATTTTAGAGCCTGCATCTAGGATAACGCTTATCATATGTCCTATAAAACAGACTGGCATTAAAGGGAAAGAGAAGAAAGCAGTAAAGACTTTGGTTTGTAAACAAATAATATTTAAAAAAAATGACAAGGCCTTCATCTCAGAACACAGATTATATTTTCACATTTAAGAATTTGTATTTACTAGATATGTAAAAGTGGGCTCGATCACTGTCTATTTGCACATTCACCCCTTGTCTGTGTATTTTTTTTATATCAAAAACAAAAAAAAAGATGAACATTAGGTTAATGGGTTAACATAAACTGGCCATTTGTGTGCATCCGGAACCTGGAATGAACTGGTGGTCCATCAATGATTTAAGCTAAAGATTGCCATAATAGGCTCCAGGCCCTTGGAAATAGATTATCCGTGATTGAAAATGTTAGTTTGTAAGCAGCATAAAAATGCATGGGACATTGCAGGGCACAATGTTCTATGATGTGTTCTGCAAACCCCAGAGGGGCAATATGCATAACATAAATACAAGTTTTCCTTGAGGATGCTAAGAGTCCAGAGTTCCAAGAGTTCCAGCAAGTGCAAGGGGTACTTGATCCTTTTTTTTTAAACATTAACAGAGATTCCCCGTAAGACCTTCTGGCTAACAGGTGTCGGTGAAGAACACAAAACTAGGCAACCTGGTTTTTGGTTACCCATTCAAGGGTAAGTCAGGGAAGGCTCAAACTCTACCACACATCTGGTAGGAGGGCCATATTAGTGTCCAGCTCTTTAAAGCCATTTGAAGGCTCAGTGATTGAAGGATGCTAGAGGCCACCTCTAACTTGGTGTTCCTATAGCATCAATTACTTTAAGTGAGAGTCTGGCAAGGAGCTAAAAGATTTCTCACAGCAATGACAACTTTTTGTTTGGAGTTTAGAAAAAAGGGATAAATGAGAAAAAAAAAGAAGTACTTTTGAGGTAAGCAAGTGGGGAAACCATCCAATTGAACAGAAATTGAATTGATAAATAATGCGGAAAGCACAGAGTACATTACAGAGTCATATGCAGAACTTCTCAATGTTAGGCAACTATCATTGTCTACTCTACGCAGAGATGCTGCAACCTTTTGTACGTGCTATCAGAAATGACTCTGCCCAGACAATCTGAAAACTTTCTAGAACAGAGAAAGGCCACAAGGGCACCCGCAATAATATCCTTTGTGCCCTGTTCAAATCATCTATGTCCTTTTAAATTCAGCCTGTACACAACCATCCAGGAAAGTAAGGACTGATATGGTAGGTGACAAAATGTGATGGAGGCAAACTTTGTTCAGTGACGTCGACAAAAATCAGTTCTGCTACTTTTTAAACTCCCATTGACAAACTCTGACTGCTTCACACACTTAGAACCTGTGAAAATAGAACATGGAGTAGCACTCAGTAAAACTGAAAACACACTTTTACATATAGACAGAGTACTGGCCCTGTTTGCCAGAATATGACATCATGTCGTCCTCCCTTTTAAGATGGTGCAATGTACAATACATTACAGAAGCTTTTTTTGTCAGTAAAATGACAAGAGATGCTGAAAAACATCAGTAAAAAGCAACAGATCAACATTTTGTCCCTTCCAGAAGGTGATTAGATTAGCCATGTCACTTTTAATACCAAACTCATGTCAAGAAAAACAAAAAATGGCATCTTGTCTGGTTGCTGTGTCTCTGTTATTTCAACAGATGATGCGTCACATTTGTAGTAATGCATTTTAATGGCTGTTATGTGCTGTCTGTTAGAATGCCAAATACAATATACTTTATTACTACATGCATTACAGAATACATTACAATAGATGGTGCACTGCAAGTGTTAATGCTGTAGTCTACATTGATCACATTACGTCAATTTCCAATCATCTTAGATGGATAGCACAGCTCGTCTGCAATAAAATTAAAGAACAAAATGGCTTGGAGAAAACATTAATTAAATGACTATAAAAATTAGTCATGCCAAAAAAAAATTGACAAAGATTAAAAAAATAATTCTGCATTAAGTAAAACTGAGATGGTGACACTATTCGGGTATGGGGTGTCTTTACTATTCAGTTACTAGTTAACTACCAAACTAAGCATCCCATTCTCCACTTTGTGATTTCACCACATACAGTAAATCTGAGTTTGTTATTTCAGGGTATCAGTTTATTTCATCGCTCAAATGTATGTATATTTATCGAATAGGTTTGTTATTCTGGTAATGCTATCTTGTGTTTTGTATAGTCACCACTGTTTTTTAATTATCTTTGCATGGACATACAGTAGCTAGGTTGTTTATATTTGCTATGCCCATTATCACTCATGTGACTTGAAGATCTTGTGATGCGCTGTGTCAGTATATAGCAGCACACAGTAGCTTGTTGTCCTAGTTTTGAACCAATGAAAGAAAGACAAATAACCTTTTCTCGAATTAGGTGTAAATAAAAGTTAGTTATGAACTATTTGCAATTGTTTATTGACTTAATTTCTGGTTAAGTGTTTTGGCTTTAACTTTTAGTTTGGTTTGTTTCTCTTGTGTTCTGACCCATTCATCCATCCATTCATAAATCAATTTTCCAGATCTGCTTTATACTGAGTAGGGTTACAGGAAAGTTGGAGCACCAAACCGCTTGCGTTTTTTGATTCTTCTTTTGTCACCTGGTTATTTATTTTTGTTTAAACCTATTGATGAGCTCGCAATGTGAGGAAAACTGAATCTAATTCATGGTGAATCTTCCAGGCCAGACAAGTAGACATACTCCAAAGCAGACTAGAAGAAATAGATGTGTCACCGTTGCACATAGGTGCAAACAAATGGTGCATACTGTCCTGGAGCATCAACTCCAGAGTTGGAAGTGTCAAACTGTTTTCAGGTCTGTGCAGAACTGGACAGTTTCCCTAAAACTCTGAGGTAGTAGGCAGGTATGAGAAGACAAAACGGGCTACATCAAAACCAGTCCTCGGAAAAAGAGAGGTTCTAATGGTGGGAGACTCATTTATTAGGGGGACTGAAGTGCAGGTTTGTTTGAGAGACAGAGAGTGTCGCACAGTGTGTTGCCTTCTGGGCATACAGGTAGGAGACCTCCCAGGAAGGGTGCATAGGCTGTTGGCCAGAGCGGGGGTTATCATTGTCCATATTGGAACAGACAACATACATAATGGTAGTCTGCCAGTTCTGCAATCCAAATTTAAAAAATGCTTTACTCCCCCCAATGCAGACAATAATTTAAATGCACATCTTTTCAGTAATATTGAAAAGGTAAGTTTACAGGGGGATATTATAGTCATGGGTGACCTTTACTACCCGAATATTAACTGGGCTAACAGTGGAGTTCAAAAGCAGGGGTTTTTAGATGTAATCAGTGACTGCTTTTAACCCAGTATGTTAAAGCGCACAAACGTGTATATAACCATTATAGAACTGCTAGGGCCAAGTGACCATAATATAATACAGTTCTTAATGTTATGGCATAGCGTGGATCCAAGGCTGAAATGCTTAAGTGTATCTTCAGTTAGGCAAAATTTGAACAGAGGTGGCAAAGTCTGAAAAGGATAAACTTGGATAAGATTTTAAGTGTAGAACCAGTTGAGGAGCAGTGGAACAGGTTTAAAAAACTGTTTACATATAGGGTAGGACAAGTACATCCCAAAATTTGGAAATAACAGCAAATTTTTTAAAATCTGCAGTGTGTAAGTAAGGAGATAAAAAAAGAAGCTTCAAAGATAAAAAAAGCACTCTATAAGGTGTAGACTAATAATTTCAGTGTGAATCATAGGGTATATGATAGCAACCATTTAGAAGGATATTAGGGAAGCTAAAAGGCAGTTACACAGGAATACTACACATAAGGTAAAAGATGACCCACAGAGATTCTTTTAGTAGTAAAAGAACAGTCAAGGAGCAGATAAAGTACATCAAGAATAGTAAAATGGAATTAAAATATGCAGACAGTGAAACAGAAAATGCTTGCACTATTGTGAAGTCTTCACATGTGAGGAAGTGGATAACCTCTCAGTGGTAACAGGTACTACTAAGGAGGAATTGAGTGATTTGGAATAAGCTGAACTCAAATAAATCAAGAAGAGCAGATAACATTTGTCGTGTGTGCTTAAAAAGATTAGTGAAAACATATATGAACCTTTGGTGCATATTTTTAAGAAGTCACTGCACAATGGGGAAAGTTCTGAAGGACTGAAAAACGGCAAATATTATCCTGTGATATGAAGAGGGTTTTCAGACAGGTCCAAGTAATAATTGACCAGTAAGCTTAACATAAATCACAGATAAATTAGTGGAAGGAATTATTAAGGAGAAGATTGAGTAACACATGGCAAGAACATGAGTTTTACTGAACAGTCAGCATGAGTTTAGATGAGAGAGGTCATGTTTTACTAACATACTGGACTTCTATGAGGAAGCAACAAAAGGATATGTCCAGAATGGAGCATATGATATTACTTATCTTGATTTTCAGAAAGCATTTGATAAGGTCCCACATGAGAGTTTAGGTATTAAACTAAAAAAATGTGAGGAACCTTATCAGAACTGGGTGATGTTAAGAGTGTTTTTTTACAGAGGTCAGTGGTAGGGCCACTGTTATTTTTAATACATATAAATGATTTGGATAGGAATGTAAATAACAAACTGGTTACATTTTCAGATGATACCAAGTTAGGTGGATTGGCAGATTATGTAGAATCGGTAGAATCATTATAGAGGGACTTGGACAACACACAGGCTTAGGCAGATTTGTGGCAGATTAAATTGAACGTAAACAAACGTAAAATATTACACAAAATATAAAAATGTTAGATTTGAATACACAATTGAGGTTTGATACTTGAAAGTACACCTTATGAGAAGGATTTAGGTGTCATAGCGGACTCTACGCTATCATCATCCAGACAGTGTTCCGACATTAAGAAGGCTGGCAGAATGGTAGGTAACTTGTGTTTAGTGCTTTTTGGAGGTATTCTTATAATAAACATCCACTTACTTTGGACTGTTTTGTGTGTTCTTGTTTGGGTTTGGGGCTCACTGGTGCCACCACATCAACACAAGCTTTGGTAGCTTATTCCGTGTGTCTATCAATCTCTGTGTGAACAAAACCCTCCTAACGTTTGTGCAAAATGTATCCTTAACAAGCTTCCGACTGTGTCATGGTGTTCTTATTAAAGTCATTTTAAAATAAAAGCCTTGATCCACTGTACTAATTACCTTCATAATTTCAAACATTTCAATCATTTCACCTTTAAATCTCATTTTACTTAAACTGAAAATTCTCAGCTCTTCTAATCTTTCTTAAATATGAAAAACTTAGAGCAGATGCTTTGGTTAAATGAAGCTGTCCATAAATGATGAATGTTTCAATTGCCTTTCTCCAGGCCGGTATTTTAATCCCGGTAAGTCCCATCAACAAGTCCGAGTGTGTGTAGATATTTTGAGAAGGGAAATTCAGAAAGGGGAATCTCCTGATTTGTGCAGGCATTGCGGGGGTTTGAAATCCAGAAAATATGGTGGTGAAGCTTTACACCTTCTGTATCATTTATTTGTCACCCTAAATGTAAAGATGAGTGGTTTTGGAGATCCCCTGCTTTTCTAAGTCATATTAGTTGGTTTCAGTTACACTTAAGAATTGTGTGACAGCATACAACAGCTGAAGGACTTTTATAAAAAAAAAAAAGTGGAAAGTTATAAATGAGTGAAACTGCTGCATTTTGTTCTTTTAGTCATGATTTATTATTTGGCAGTAATACATTTTGGAAAATTATCATTCAGAACAAGTTGGGAAAATTACGCCAGAATTCCCTTAATCAACATGCCAGGTCTAGAGCATTTGCGTTGTAATTTGAAAATGTTGGTACTCTTCAAAAAGTTTTTTTGAAGCAATCATACAGCTTGGAAAATAAAAAAATGGAAGCTTGCCTTCCTTAATCATTATGGTCTTTTTTCCCCTTACAGCACAGAACAGTCTTGGAATTACAACTTAAGGTTTTAAATAAAGCTTTTTCATAATAATATGATTTGTATTTGTATTCTTGTATTTTGTAATGTCCTACCACATCCAAAGTATATTTGGGGGTGTGAAAGGAGTAATATGTTTTTTTATTCTCTTACAAAAATAGCAGATTCAGAAAAAGAATGGATGTCTTTAATAAGATGGTGGCATGGAGGTAACCCTGGGGACAAGGAAGTAACTAGCTATTAATGTGGATGCCAGCATATTAGAACATTAGAACACTCTAGATGAGAACAGGCCATTCAGCCCAACAAAGCTTGCCAGTTCTATCCACTTATTTCTTTTAAAAAAACATCAAGTTGAGTTTAGAAAGTCCCTAAAGTCCTACTGTCTACCACACTACTTGGTAGCTTATTCCAAGTGTCTATGGTTCTCCATGTAAAGAAAAACTTCCTAATGTTTGTGCGAAATTTACCCTTAACAGGTTTCCAGCTGTGTCCCTGTGACAGATAGGGGGCGCTGTTGTCCCCTTGAACCCTCAGACCAGATGCCAGATACCAGATAAAAGTCCACGAAATTATTTTATTATAATAATAATGTGCACAAAGCACCTTCACCTCACCTCATTACACTGTTCCTTCAATAAACAATACAATAATCACACAATAATAAATCCTCCATTCCCAGGCATGTTGTCACCCTTCCTCCCAACTCAGATCAACCCGCTGGGGTTTCCCATCGTCCTTTTAAAGTCCTCGACCCGGAAGTGCTTCTGATCCCTCAGTCCATGTGATTACCCAGCACTTCCAGGTCAGGTGAAAACTCTTCTTTTTCTTCAGCCCGGTAGTACTTCTCCTTGTGACTGGATAGTACTTCCAGGCTATACAGAGAATACAAATCCTTGAGCCTCCCTGCAGCATCCTCTGGTGGACCCCATGGTATCCAGTATGGCTGTGAAGGAAAACTCCAAGGTCCATGATGCCCTGCTGGAATTCGGGGCATCTCCATGTTGCAGGGATGGCTCCACCTGATGGCTTGGGGGTATTGGCCGGGATAAGCTGCTGGCCATAGTCCACATCCCCTCATTCTTGTACTAATTCCCTTCATTATAAACACTTCAATCATGTCACCTCTTAATCTTTTTTTGCTTAAACTGAAAAGGCTAAGCTCTTTTAATCTTTCCTCGTAAATTAAAACCTGTAGCCCTGGAATCAGTCTAGTCGCTCTTCTCACTCTTTTCTAGTGCTGTTATGTCCTTTTTTTAGCCTGGAGACCAAAACTGCACACAGTACTCCAGATGAGGCCTAACCAGTGCATTATAAAGGTTGAGCATAACCTCCTTGGACTTGTACTCCACAGATCGTGCTATATAACCTAACATTCTGTTTGCCTTCTTAATGGCTTCTGAATACTGTCTGGAAGTTGATAGCGTAGAGTAAATCCTCCTCATAAGGTGTATTCTCGATTTTCAGACCTCCCATTGTGTATTCAAACCTAACATTTTTAGTTCCTATGTGTAAAACATTATATTTACTGACATTAAATTTCATCTGCCACAAACCTGCCTACACCTGTCTGCTGTCCAAGTCCTTCTGTAATGATTTAACAGATTTCAGATTATCTGCTAATCCACCTATCTTGGTATCATCTGTAAAGTTAACCAGCTTGTTACTTATATTACAATTCTGCACCCATCTACAACCATTACCCTGAACTCCCACTTCTTTTAGTTTGATGTCCAACCTCTCATGGGGCACCTTATCAAATGCTTTCTGAAAGTAAAGATAAATAATATCATATGCTCCCCTTTGATCATTGTTTGTAAATTGTTATGTTAGTAAAACCAACTGTTCAGAAAAACTCCTGTACTTGCCTTGTGCTACTCAATCTTATCCTTAATAATTCTTTCCATTAATTTTCCTGTGATGCATGTTAAGTTTACTGGCCTATAGTTGCTTGGATCTGCCCGGTCACCCTTTTTATATAATAGGATAATATTTGCCATTTTCCAGTCCTTCGGAATTTCTCCAGTGACTTACTAAAAATATGTGTCAAATGTTTATATATGTACTCACTAGTCCCCTTAAGAAGTCAAGGGTTAATAGTATCTGGTCCTACTGATTTGTTTGATTTCAGCCTATTTAATCTGAGCAGTACTTCTCCCTCTACAACTTCTAAATCACTCAGAAACTCTTTAGTAGGCCTATTTACCACTGGGAGGTTATCCATTTCGTCACTTGAGAAGACCTCAGAAAAATGCAAGTTTAGAGCGTCCACTATTTCACTGCCTTATCTTTTAATTCCCCTTTACCATTTATTCATTTATCATTTATTTATTCAGTTCGCTGTGGTCACAGGGGCCTTCCTTGACAGCATCAACTGCAAAAGTGGATGCAGCATCAGTCTGTTACAGACCACACTTACACGCAAGCACACTCATACACTCCAGGCCACTTTAAAGTTGACAATTAATGTAACCACATGTCCATAAGAAGTAGAAGGAAAGCCAAATAACTGGGAGAACAAAAAACACATAAACATGAGGAGAACATGCGAAGTGCAGGACTGTGGAGCTATAAGAAAACTCCTCTCTCATTGTGTTATTGTGCTGCTTCATAATTGAAGTGCATAAATAGTTAAATTATAATTTTTCATATTTAATTTCTTCTTAAAATTAATACTACAGAAAGGTAAAGTCTACATAATGAAATTGTAAAGAAAATGAGGAAATCTGTGTAGAAATATGTGTAGCTAAAAAAGTTGCTTAACAAATGGGAAAATCACACATGGTAAAGTAGACAACAGTGCACAACACACAGAAGGGCTCACTGTGCAGCAGCAAAGACTCTATTTTCGAATCTTTTATTACATAATCATGCAAAACCTGAAAGGAATCATGGTCACTACCAGTAGCCAATGATTTAAACATTAAAAATTGTAAAACAATGTGGTGTGCCCTGCAAGTCTGAGAATATGACTTATAAAACTTTGCCCATGAAGGCTTTAATCTTGTGTTCATTTAGTTCAAGCTCTCTGTAATTTTGTAAAGATGTGAACCTCCAGTGGCCTAGTATGAATTCCATTTTTATTTATTTTTGAATACTGTGTCTGTTTGCTTTTTAACTCACATGGGATTTGTGCAGCCTTAATCTAATGCCATGGCCAGCTGCCACCAACCACAAACGTTGTTTTGGAAGCAAGAAAGCCTTGGAAAATGGACTAAAAGTCTGAGAAAGGTCAGGTGTCAAAGAGAACACAAGCAGAGAAATGGTGGAATGTAAAGGGAGAAGGTCCTTCACAGTCAAACTCTTGGCTGTATCAAGTGATTGTCTAAAAGATGCCAGCTGAAGTAATCATACTTAACCAGATAACTCCAATTCTACTTAAAATAGAGATCCATTTTAAGCATATTAAATCAAAAAATAAAATAACTGGAAAAATAGAAATATCTATTTAAAAAATTTGATTTGAATCATTGCTAATTGTGAAGAAAGGAAGACCCTTGAATTTCACACATTTTGTTCTTACCCTTGACAATTATAGTGGACTACAAATGTAAACTAACAAAACACTTTAGCAAGTTTTCTGAAAAGCTTGTGTGTGTGTAAATTGTGTGATGCTAGACAATGAAGCTAGTCAGAGATTTTTACTTAAGCTTCAAGTGTACTTGTTCTAAGAGCATGGGCTCAGGGTGGATTTCATTCAGCAGCTTGGAGAAGATTGCAGCCCTTGAGTTATATTAAGTTATATAAGATGATTTTGATCCAGAAGTGATTCTGTGCATTGTAATTTACTATTTATTTAATATATATGTTGTTATAGTTAATGCTTTCACTTTACCAGGGAAGCTTGAGTTTAGACCTGGAGAGTTGCAATGGCTGCACCTTTTTTTGTACCAACCCATTTTCTTAATTGGAAGCCAGTCACCGCTGCTGATGTTGTATTTCTCAAACAATACGTTTATGTTTCTTTTACAAATTAGTTTTGTTATTTATGAATATTTTCCCTGCACCAATTTCAAAGATCTGCCACTTGTTTTGGGGATTTTGGTGGTCATAGATTCTGATTCTGATGTTTACTTTGGAAATTCCCTTTTGTTTTAATGATTATTCATTATTTTCGTGAGTTTTGGCGGCCATTTTGTATTTTCACGATCACCGTCATTTTGGCCACCCATTATCGGGGTAGCATTCTGCATTGTCAGGCCGTGTTTTCAGAGATTCTGACTCTTTGATCACAATGTGAAAAGTTTAAAGGTCATGCAAATGTTCACTTCCTTATTTGAGCTGCGAATAACAAAAGCCTTTTTCAAAGCACTTTGCTATGATTACTGTATTTAATGTTTCTCTGGCTTGACTTTGCCTATAGAAATTCATAACTATGACTTTTGCATCTCATTTGGTATTGAATGTTGTATGATTGATCCCCTAGTTTTGACCTTTGCCTGTTTTAGACATCTATCTTCTGGGTCATTCGGAAATCCTTGTCAGCTTACTGACATAATTTCATTTTAGATAATTTGCTTGTTATGTTCAATTAGTTTTGTTAGTCTCAAAAAGCTGTTTTCACTGTTTTTAATTGTTTCATGTTTTTACCAAGATGTAAATTAACAATAAAGGGGAAAATATAAAGCACTATGTTAAGTAAAATATCTGATTTGTGTCTTTGCACTGAAACCTGGCTTAGTTAATCTGACACTATTCATTTATCTGAGCCATCACCAAATGGTTATATATTACTTCATAAATCAGTAGATACTGGTTGAGTAGATGGTTTTGGGATAATTCTGTGTGATGAACTGCAAACCACTTCTGAAAATTTAGGCAAATTTACATACTTTGAAGCATTCATATTTGATATTAAAACAGATTCCAGCACTTTTGTAGTACCAGTCTACAGACCACCACTGCCATATTCATTGGTCATGACTGAATTTGCAAGCCTTTTATCTGATTTAGCCATAAAGTGTAGTGTTGATGAGAGAAACTCAAGCATAACTGTGGAAACCATTTGCATTAGTAAATTATAATGTGACTTCAAAAGAGGCTTTGGATACAGTAGCTCCCATTAAAACAAAAGTAACTAAAACACATAGAAACTCACCATGGTTTAATGAGAATACTTGAGCTCCTAAAATAAAATGTTGAAAACTGGAACAAAATGAAGAGTAACAAAGCTGGAGGACTTGTTAGAAAGTACAATTTTACAGTATAAAAAAGCTCCCTTTATACCCTATAATAGACAACGATTCTAGATTAGTAGATAACAACAGTAGTAATCCTCATCTATTGTTTAAACAGTGGCTAATCTAATAAATGGTAATTCTTAAATACAATACAAAACACCTACAGCCATTAGCAGTGTAGTCTTTATGTACTTCTTTAATTATACAATTGACAATATAAGATCACAGATCTGAGTATCACCTTGCAAACTTAATACTAGATTAGCAAACCCTGTTTGGTCTTGCACATACCACTTTAGTGACTTTAATTTGCTAAATGAACTCAAAATTATAAATTTAATTTATAAAATGAAACCTACTACTAGATTTTCTGGAAGCACCCATTCTTATCATTATCTATAGTTCATTACTGCAAGGTGCAGTATCTGATGCACAAAACGAGTTAATTAGTAGACGATTACTTAAAAAGCCAGTGGTAGACCCAAATATGCTTAATAATCATAGACCCTTTCGAATTTACACTTTCTCACTAAAATACTTGAAAATGTAGTCACCATTCAGCTTCATTACCCTTACACATCACAGTTCACTTGAGAAACTTAAGGCTGTTCCACAGTGATTATGTTCGATTTAAGCACAGCATTTGATACCATTGACCATTCTATTTTAATACAAAGGCTGGACAATTACATTGGGCTCACAAGCACTGTGCTTGCCAGGTTTAGTTCTTATTTATCAAATTGACTAGCAAAATACCCGCGCTTCGCAGCGGCAAAGTACTGCATTAAAATTTTTATTAAGAAGAAAATTTAACCTTTATAAACTGAAGGAAAATATGCCAATAATTATTTGTTAAGGATCTCTTTGTATACCACGTTGTCAGTTCGGCCCTCCGGTTGTAATATGACCAAGCTATGCGCTGAGCTTACTCTTGAGCATGCAACTTACAGTTGGCCATGTGAACAATAATCTTGTCTCAAATCTCACAGCTTGGATTGCTGCTGTCATAATCAGTTTGAGTTTCATGGTTTGTTTCAATTACGACAGTATTTGCAGGACTTGTGTTGAAGTGACATTCGGCATCTGTCAAGCGTTGTAAGCTTACAACTGGTTTCATCGATAACTTCACATCCAGCTTTTGAGAGTTTAAACATTCATAAACATCAAAGTGTCCACTACTGAAATCATCACCTGTGAATGTAAGATGTTTAAGAGGCATTGGCGGTTGTCGAAAGGTGTAAAATATTTGACCATTTCGGTACACTTGAAAGCACCAACCGAACAATTCAGCGGCAGCCATCAACTCACATGCAGAACCATAGGTGAAGGGCTTAAGCATTTCACTCTTCTAGTGCTCCTGTGTAGTATAATTATCTCCTGTACCGTCATCAGTCCACACCTTGAACCTGTCCCAGTCATTCAATACATAAGACACAATGTTCTTCCGGATATCAAGAGTGAGCCTGATATGGCCGTGCAATATGTAACACAGAGAATGGAAAAGGTAGGTGCCATCTCCGGGCATGGAAACCACTCGGTAAGTGACAGTTCTTTGATCGATGGTGATTACCTCGATAGACATGGTAATGGGGGTTGGAATGATGAAGGAAATGGGTACCTGAGTAATGTAAAGTAAGTGTAAAATACCTATACAATAACTATAATTGTAATAAACAAACAATAAAACAGTGGAGAAGCCGTGGATTAAACAAAAAGGCTGTAGTTATCAGCAGGGAGACGTGAATCCCGTGGCGAAGCAAGGAAGGGAATGTAGAGACTGGAGCGACGGACGGCCTTATATAGGCAGGCAGCCAACAACGTGGGAGGTGATGGGATGGGAGACCCAACGCCGCCTCACATGGTGACCAAGCTGCACGCTATGGACGTATATATGTACGTAAATAGGATTCAGTTAGCGTTGGGAACCCGTGTACCAAATTTCTTGAAGATGGGCCCATAAGTAACAAAGACTGTTGAAAAGTTCAATATGG
>JANRMT010049439.1:0-10426 GCA_026402145.1 Polypterus bichir lapradei
TCTGCATTAATATTTTGATACTCTTGATATTTTGTTAATTTCTGCATTTCACGTTTATGTATATATATATAATAGATTTTGAAAAGCAGAAATTAACAAAATATCAAGAGTATCAAAATATTAATGCAGAACTATAGGTGGGATACACGCAAGTAACAAGTCCTGATGGAGTTTACTGTCTTGAAGACTAATAGTAAAAGAGGCAAAAGATTTTGCTCCTCCCCTGGAGAATGAAGGAAATTAGTTACAAATTATATATTTTTATGTGTCAGCTTAAGAAACACATATGATACAACCTATTTACAAATGGTGTGAAGTATCAACACAAGACCTAGTAAGTACTACGAAAAGCCCATACGTCAAAAAGGGTGAATTTGCCCTTTATTCACAAGGAAACAAGAAAACCATTTGAGCTAGGACTGGAATTTAAAAGAAAAATTATAAGCACAGTTGGAATGGAAATGGGTAGCCACTGTGATACTTCATAAACCATAACTCTAATGACCCAAAGCCATACAATTTCATATTGCTTCTTCATGCTTTTTAATTCTACCTGTCTCCTACTGGTAGATTTTCTCCATTTTATATACATTTTCAGTTCTCCTCTGCATTAAAAACTACACAATGTGTTTTTTCCAAAGCAACAAATCACACAATAGAATCTTGCCAACATTAGGAGTATGCTGACTATTTGCAAGGTGTTCTTCAAAATACAATCTAAAAATTGTAATTCCTTTAAAATAAAACCCAAGCTTCATAGCTGCAGCAAATCACATATTTCAAAGTGTTTACAAACTGCCAGAAAAATTAAATAGAAAAATAAAAATACATGCACCCTGGTTAGCTGTGGTTCCTTTTCCTATTTCACTGAATATTGATATGACTCTTGTATCATTCGTTTTGCTCACAATGTTAGGTTACTAAATCAGGATAATAAAACACATTGTGTGCACTTTGTTCTCTAAATACTTTATTAAACTTTCCCAGGGCTTTAATAGTTTCTTGTTAATGCAACTATGAATTATTCAGAGATGTGAATTGTCTGCAATAGCTACTGCTAGCAATGATCAATACAATGTTTCTCTCTTTTTGGCAAAGTCCATTCTACTGTAGCTGAGAGTCATTCTGCACAGCTTCTGAGTGGAAAAGCAATTTCCTATAAATGCCCAAGGGAATCAAACAGCAAACAAAAGCTGAAGGTTAAAGCAAAGCAAAGCAAAAAGAAACCTGGGAAAGCATTTGAAGTTGAAATCATTCAGTGTGTCCATCTTTCTTAAACAATCTGTTTGCATATATGATTGTGCTCAAACGTTACCCAAACTCATACTTTATAAGGATGAATAATATACGTGGTCGTAGCTTCATAAATTTTAACATCTAAAATTCACCACTGAAAAACTCTGTAAATGGTAAAAAGTCCATATGAAATTATCAATACAGTAATGCCCTTTACACATGCATTTGAGAAGAATACATTTTGTGCAGGATGTTTTCATCTACCACCCAACAATTTAACATTGACTAATGCAAAAGCCCTGTAATTAGTTCTAATCTTCTTTGACTGGTTCAGCCCTCCTGGAGTTAAGTGAGGTTACAAACAGCTGGCATTCAGCTTTGCCGCTGTTTGTTTAATGTACACAATTAAAAATCTAAATAAAATTACAACTAATTAGCTTGTGGTTTGTCAGTGTCTTCACTCCTGTCCAGCAACAAATATGCATTCAGATGATGTGTGTGTGACATACGTAATTAGTTAATCTTTAGGTTTTTTATTCAATGTTGAACATGTCAAATATATTTATTGTCCAAAATATATGGAATACCCAAAATAATTTTTCCTAATATATTTTCTTAATCACTGGCATAGCAGACATTCCAGAAACCCTGCTGGGGCTTGTTTTTGCGTCAAAGTATTTCAGTCTGGTTTTAAGTCACACCACAGAACAGAGTCTGCACTCTTAAGGGTTCTAAATGATCACTTATTAATAAGTGACTCTGGTGATAAGGCTGCCTTTTTGCTTTTAGCTTTTTTTTTTTTAAATTTTATTGATTTTATTGTAATCATTCCATACAAATGGATATATTTTTACAAAAAACAGGATTGAAAACAAATCAACCCCCACCCCTTGATTTTTTTTTTTTTTAAATATGTAATATTTAATCAGGACGGCACGGTGGCGCAGTGGTAGCGCTGCTGCCTCGCAGTTAGGGGACCCGGGTCCTCCCTGCGTGGAGTTTGCATGTTCTCAAAGTGTCTGTGTGGGTTTCCTCTGGGCGCTCCGGTTTCCTCCCACAGTCCAAAGACATGCAGGTTAGGTGGATTGGCGATTCTAAATTGGCCCTAGTGTGTGCTTGGTGTTTGTGTGTGTCCTGCGGTGGGTTGGCACCCTGCCAGGGATTGGTTCATGCCTAGTGCCCTGTGTTGGCTGGGATTGGCTCCAGCAGATCCCTGTGTTCAGTTTCAGCAGGTTGGGAGATGGATGGATATTTAATCAAAAAACATTCCATATAAGCAAGTCAAATTTTACAAAACGTCAACCCCCACCCATGAGAAAGAGAGCTAGGCCAACATAGTGAAACTTTAATAGTAGAAAAGATAAGTAAGTAAATAAATAGAATAAAAAGGGAAAGAGAATCCACTTCCTCAATTTAAATGTTTATTCTAAAATATTAATTAGATCCTGCCAGGTTTTAAAAAAGTTTTGCACAGATCAGCTAAGTGAGCATTTCATTTTCTTCCAGTTTCAAGTAGTATATAACCAGTTACCCAATGACTGAAAAGAGGCAAGTTAGGATTCTTCCAGTTGAGCAACAGTCTGTGTGCCAGTAGTGAAGTAAAGGCAGTTACAGATTGTTTGTCCTTCTCCACTTTAAGCCCATCTGGAGGTACACCACATACAGCTGTTAGTGGATTAGGAGGGATTGTGACACCAAATTATAGAAAAAAAACAGATCTAAATCCGTTAAGTAGTTCTCGCATGAAAAGTAGACAGACATACAGACAGAGAGACATTGGATTTTATGTATTATATATTAGTAAACCTTCAAAATAATGTGCAGTTAAAGTCTCAACAGCATTCTCAGCATTTCTGGAGCTTAGCAGAGCCAGATAACTATAAGAATCTTCACCAAACAGCTCTGAAAATGTCTGCTTTGTTTGGGTCTACATACCTCTGTGAGTCTGCCTTTTCTGACATGAATGTCATGAAATCAAAGTTTAGAACAAGACTGACCGATGAACTTTTAAATGATTCCATAAGAATGAAGTGGCTACACTCCACCATACACCTCTCTTGTTGACTCCATTCAGTGACAGGCATCTCACTAACTAAAAAACACATCATACATGCAGCTGGACATGTCAATACTCTTGTAAAGTGAAACAGTGACATGTAACAAAATGACAAATGAATAAGTAATACCTGTGTATTTGTAATTGCACTGTTTTGTTTTGACAGTATTCATGTTTTAATTCAATAGTGTGAGAAACACTAGAAAATGCATAGACATACAAAATGCAGTTGCAGGTGAACTAAATATTTTTTGTGATGTTTTAATGCAAAATGTGAGTTGTGGACACCAACATTTTGTGAATGTTCAGGCAAAACAAGCTTATTCAGTTTGTTTGGGTTGAAATAAGCTATGGGAATAAACGTTAGAAAACATGAGTAGTTCTCAGCCATTTTCATTTTGTAAAAGTAGTGTAGCTCTCAGGGGAACAAAAGTTGGAGACCCCTGCTCTATTATAATAAAAAAATCCTGGGACAAGATGTGTCTTTTTCAGAGAGATAGTTTCATGTCCCGCGAGATGAGACTTTGTGCCAAGAGATTTAACCATGCCCGGGGCTGGAAATAAAAGACAAAGAGTAGATGACAAAGTAGAACGTCGTAAAAAATTCAAAAATGTTGGCTTGATATACTTGCAGAGCAGATTAGAGATAATGAAAGTACTAAAATTCGAAAGTCTCAAAAAAATGATAGTAAAAAACGCATTAGCGCAAACAAACGGAAATTATTACTCGATGAAATAATGGAACAGCGAAAAGAGACTAAATATATATTGTTCGGATTTATACTTTAAGTCAGAGACTTGCAGGTTGTCTAATTGGTGTTGCCATCGGGGGAAAGTAGTTACTTCCCAATGAAGAGACGTATCTGCGAGAATTAAAAGATTTGTTGTTTGGTGAAAGTGAAATCCACATACACTGTCATGCTTGGGTCACAGAGTTGCATAGATAAATACGAGATTTTAGAGACAGAAACATTATTCAAACACTTCAAACAAACATAAGTCTCTTTCAGGAGTGATCCAGGCTCCGTATGTAGTGGGAGGGGACAGTTCCGTCTCTCAATTAAAAGAATAGAAAATCTTCCTCTTCATAGGGGCATGCCTCGGGAGCAGGACCCCCAACAGAAAGAGAGGATGTCTTGAGGAGCAGAGAGACAAGGCAGTGAGACAAAAGGACAGCTGCTGTACAGGCTTTTAAATGTTCGAAGCACCACGTGAGATGCAGATCATGCGGCACTGCTGCAGCAGCAAGCCAGCAGCTGTAAGAGCAAAGAGGAGGTAAAAAAAAACTGTATATATTTACCATTGTATCAATGTTTAAGAGGGGGTTTCAAAGGAGGCACTGTGTCTCCTGGGGTGCGTTCAGCCCCCCTCATCACAACGCGAGCGGCAGAGATGCGAAGTGGCTGGTGCGTAGCGCAGGACAGGGTTGACCAAAGCGAGCAGTGGGCAAATTATAAATAAATCCTTGTTTCTGTGGAATACGTTACTGGGCCTGTTGTTTTTCTTCAACATGATCCAGTTTTAAATGTCTTGATTTGGTCTATTTAAATTTGGGGAATTATTGTCATTTTTGTTGTTTAAGATTGTTGCATCCTTTTATGTCACTGTAATGTTTTTGATAGAAACTGTGCCATAGTCATAAAACACTGCATATGACCTTGCAGTTGATTTTTGAAACCAAAAAAAGCTACATTCACACCGCATCTTGATTCCCATTTTTCCACTAATATACAGTATGACACAGGTGTGATTTTTTAGAGAAGTGTGGTTAGCAAAAAACAATACGGAATCAAAACTTTTCAGAGAGGATTTACTCTACTCTCGTAACAATTTCATCATTGATGAAATGCCAGCTCATACTATAGGTGACTCATCCCTGGCTGATGTAACCTGTCCAGCACAACTAAAATACATAACACTGCATCATTACTAGGAGGAGGAGGAGGAGGAGATTGGGAGCATGTGCTGATAGCGTGTTACCGCACCCACCACACAACGAACCAAATGGATTGGGATCCAAGTGCAGCGGGTGACACCTAAGAACCACACTGGATCAGTGTAAGGTTTTTTACAGTGGCTGAAATGCCAATCCTGCCACCCACCAATAGCTTGTTTAAAACTTCTTACTTCCACAAAGAGAAAAAATGAAGGACAAGATAATGATGTCTTAAAACTCCCATTCAAATGTGTTTTGCAGCATAGATGGTGAGGGGGATAATGAATAGGGTGGCATTTAAAACACACCTGGTTTTAGTAACTGAACTTATCTGAAATGAGCGCAAATGTTTCAATAATTAACTGAACAACTGAAAGAGGGCTGTGCTCCTCTTGAGACCTTCCATTGAACAGAATTTTTATAAACATAATTTGACAAAGGGTGGCACAGTGGGTTTAAATTCTCAGTTCTCCTTCTTACAGGTGAGTATTCTTCTTGGTACTCTGCTTTGGCTTTCTTTCCTTATGTGGTGTCTCATGCAATGTCACTGTTGCATAATTTCAGATTCTGGGCACCTGGAGCCTTAACAGAATGACCAGGGGTTGGGAGAATAGAGATACAGACAATGATGACTGTCCCAAGAAAACAAAATTCTGCTTAATTCCAGATGTGCTAATAATTATTTACAGTAATGCCTTGCAAATATATATAATTTAATGCAAGAACATTAATAAAATTTAAAAAATAATTACAGTGGCTCCAAAGCAAACGTGATGATAAAATCCAACAAAAATAAATAAAGACTTTTCTTCCTTTTTCTTCTTCTTCAGACAGTTCACAAAGGACAGACATAAATGATTCAAAAACAAAAAGTGAAAAAAGCATGCACAAAAACAATGATGATAAAAGGAGCACCCTCAAACGCTCTTGTCTCTGCTGTACCTGCTTACTGAAAAAAAAGTGTCAACAACTCAAAAAAATGGTCAAAAGACAACCCCTAGTGGTTTTGACTTCAATTTTATACCACTAGCGGGTTTGCCAAACAAATAATTGTTTACGTCTTCCAGGGATCCCCAATAGAAAATGATGTGGAGTCAGACACCCCACATCCTCCTTTGATCAGGTGCGGTGTCACTAATAATTCTGTTCAGCGAATTTTCGCAAAAGAATTACCCGCAGTGAATTTGTTGCTTTCGTGTTCGCTCTTGTTCATCAAATTATTTACTGATAGTTTGCCTGGTTTTAGGAGATTTTTTTTTTTTTTTATATACCAGCGCCCCATAATGCTTTGTGAGGCCAGTGCGTCATCTTAAGAAGCTGTAACAGCCAACATTGATGGGAACGCCTCTGGGTCTTTAAAGCTGATCATTTGCATTGCAGACTCTTTGGGACGAGTTATCTGTTGTTACACACATGCGATTGGGGGACAACTAAAGGGCTTGAATAAACGTAATTCCACGCCTGACCAGGGGGTGGTGAAGTGCACTGATTCTCTCTCTCAATTCCTTGCAGACCATTCTCAGGAAGTCCCCCCCGGTTCTGAGGCAACCAACAACGTCACTTCCAGGTCCAGCCTTGATGACATCACTTCCTCTACTTGCATTTAAAAGCCGCCATCTTAAGGCAGCAGTCAGTTCTATTTTGGACTCAGTCGTGTGCTATTTAATCATTTTTGCAGCCAGGAAATATTGTATGGTTGGCTGCCCCAAGCCTTTCCAATGACTCTTTGTCATTCTTGTGACACTGCTTGTAGCTAAATGTACAGTTTGATCTCCAAGTACCACGTTAGTATTAAAGAAGGAGGTGCGTGCCCTATTAATGAATAATAAATATCCACATACCCCCCCCCCCAACACAGGAGACTCTATGAAATCTATACTAATAAAAGGCAAAGCCCTCACTCACTCACTCATTCACTCACTCACTCACTCACTCACTCACTCACTCACTCACTCACTGACTCATCACTAATTCTCCAACTTCCCGTGTAGGTAGAAGGCTGAAATTTGGCAGGCTTATTCCTTACAGCTTCCTTACAAAAGTTGGGCAGGTTTCATTTCGAAATTCTACGCGTAATGGTCATAACTGGAAGCTGTTTTTCTCCATTTACTGTAATGGAGATGAGCTTGAAACCCGTGGGGGCGGAGTTTTGTCTGACATCATCACGCCGCCCACGTAATCACGTGAACTGACTGTCAACGCACTATGTAGAAAACCAGGAAGAGCTCCAAAATACGCTGAAGAAAACATGCATTATATAATTGAGAAGGCAGCGAAACAATAAGAAGCGAGCGAGTGATATATACAACCATATTCATGAGTTCTGCTACTTCGGAAACAAAGCACAGTGTAAACCTACACTTTAAATTAAGTTCATAGACAGGCTGCCGCTGGCGTTTGTAATTTAGTGCCTGCCCATATAAGGCCGTCCGTCAGCGGTAATCCAATAGCAAACTGCCACGGGTAAATATTCATGAAGGTGAAGGACTGTGCTTATGCAGAGGAAGATGACATAGTCAGGGTGGTGTTTGGCACAAACTCAGCGAAACTGCGAGAGAAAGTTTTAAGTACCGGGACTTCGGTAGCATTAGATACAGCCATGCATATAGCACGACATGGCAACAGCACAGCTGGGAAACTTCGATGCATGTACACCGAGCGGCTCATGTGAACTGACGCAGTGCACAGACAAAAAGCAACAGTTCCGAAGAGCGCTGAACAAAAACCGAATTACACAATTGAAAAGGCAGCAAAAAAATATGAAGCGTCTGATAAATACAAGATAAGTATGTAATAAGTACAGCTACTGCAGAAACAAAGCACACGGTGGAAAAAGTGAATGTCCTGCTAAAGGAAGACAGTGTTAAAAAAAAACCCGTGCATGCAGTGTGTCAGGTCTCAGATAAAGAAGAAGACGAGCTGTTTATTGATGCAGTAAGAAACAAATCTTTTTCATAGCTTATTTAACACACTACGTCTCCGCTGCGATACGCGGGTATATATATATGTATATGTATATATATATATATACCCTGATCTACATACTCGAATAATGAATACTTTATTCGCAATCAATGATTGTTTTGGTAAAGCCATACTCAGTGTATTCATTAGATGAACGGTAAAAAAGTAAGAGCGAGGGGAGGGTCACTTATTGAGGCATGCAGGCAAAACCACATTAGCACGCGGGCTCGATGTACGAAAAAATATATCTTTTCAAGTTCTATTTAGTCCATATGTGTCAAATTCAAGGGCCACGGGCCACATCCGGCCCGGCGTGTAATTATATCCGGCCGAGATCATTTTATATACTGTATTATTGTTATTAATGGCCCGGGTATATGAAGCGCTGGTAACACAATAAACTACAGATCCCATAATGCAGCGCTTCACCTGCCTTGCCGAACACTTACCGCGTTAATCAAGTCTAGCTTGCAAGTTATTGCGAAGCTAGCCCACACGATGCTTAAGAGAAAAGTTGATTCTGAAAATAGAGCCTTTAAAAACTCTAACCTGCCCTTTTTAATTTAGACCCATCTCTAACCTGCCCTTTTTAAGTAAAATTCTAGAGAAGGCAGTAATTATGCAGTTAAACGACCACTTAAGTAAACATGCTATTCTAGATAAATTTCAGTCAGGTTTTAGAACTAATCACAGTACAGAAACTGCACTCGTTAAAGTAGTAAATGACTTGCGATTAAATGCAGACAGAGGCCATTTATCTGTTCTCATCCTCCTCGATCTGAGTGCCGCGTTTGATACCATTGATCACAATATTCTTAGAAATCGCCTTAGTCAATGGGTGGGCCTCTCTGGTAATGTCTTAAATTGGTTTGAATCCTACCTGGCAGGGAGAAAATTCTTTGTTAATTGTGGTAATCACAACTCAAAGACGCATGATATTCTATATGGGGTTCCACAAGGCTCTATCCTGGGTCCGCTTCTTTTCTCAATCTATATGCTTCCGTTAGGTCAGATTATCTCGTTACAACGTGAGCTACCACAGCTATGCTGATGACACACAGCTGTACTTATCAGTAGCACCTGATGACACCGGCTCTCTCGAATCAATAACACAATGTCTTACTGGTATTTCTGAATGGATGAATAGTAATTTTCTCAAGTTAAATAAAGAGAAAACTGAAATTGTATTGATTGGCAAAAACGGATTAAGTGAGGTTATCAAAAATAATCTTGACGCATTAGGATTAGAAGTTAAGACCGAAGTAAAAAACTTAGGGGTAACCGTTGACTGTAACCTGAATTTTAAATCACATATTCTTCAGACCACTAGGACAGCATTTTTTCACTTAAGAAATATAGCAAAAGTTAGACCTCTTATATCATTGAAAGATGCTGAGAAATTAATTCACGCTTTTGTTTTTAGTCGATTAGATTACTGTAACGCACTCCTCTCAGGACTACCCAAAAAAGACATAAATCATTTGCAACGAGTGCAGAATGCAGCTGCTAGAATCCTAACTCGGAAAAGAAAATCCGAACACATCTCTCCAGTCTTAATGTCACTACACTGGTTACCTGTGTCTTTCAGAATTGACTTTAAAATTCTGCTTATAGTTTACAAAGCCTTAAATAATCTCGCTCCATCTTATATATCGGAATGTCTGACACCCTATATTCCAAATCGTAATCTTAGATCATCAAATGAGTGTCTCCTTACAATTCCAAAAGCTAAACTTAAAAGAAGTGGTGAGGCGGCCTTCTGCTGCTATGCACCTAAAATCTGGAATAGCCTGCCAATAGGAATTCGCCAGGCTAATACAGTGGAGCACTTTAAAACTCTGCTGAAAACACATTACTTTAACATGGCCTTTTCATAACTTCACTTTATCTTAATCCTGATACTCTGTATGTTCAATTCATTATAATAACTATTCATGGTGGCACTAAAATCCGTACTGACCCCTACTCTCTCTTCTGTTTCTTTTTCCGGTTTTTCTGTGGTGGCGGCCTGCGCCACCACCAACTTACTCAAAGCACCATGATGTCCCAGCATTGATGGACTAAAAGCCAGAAGTCCACGTGATCATCATCAAGTCCTTCCGTGAAAACCATAAATACAAAGAGGACTGTTTCATTTATGTTAGGTAGATTGCCCAGAGGGGACAGGGCGGTCTCATGGCCTGGAATCCCTGCAGATTTTATTTTTTTTCTCCGGCCGTCTGGAGTTTTTTTTT
>JANRMT010049473.1:0-11781 GCA_026402145.1 Polypterus bichir lapradei
ATATTTGGTGTTATTCATTCTTATTTAATTTTTTTTCTTGTAACTATTTCTTTGACATCTTGTAAAGCACTTTGAGCTCCATCCTGTGTATGCAAATGTCTTACAGAAATAAATATGGTGTTGATGATGATGTTCGCAAAAGTCAGCTTTTTGTACTCTTGCTACAGTAACTTTTTCAATGTCTGTCTGACTCACTGTGACTGGCAGAGCTCCCTAATTCTTTCAGCATTTGAAATCAGATTCATACTGCTGGTTTCATGGTTCAAAAGCCTAATTTAAATTTCTGTCCCCTCATCGTCTGTCTGCACGGTCTCCTCATTTCCACATGGATTTTCTTCTAACTACACCAAATTGTACCAACACAACAAAAATGCATTTTAAATAAACAGAGGGCCTTAAACTGCCCCAGGAATGACCAAGTTGATCAATTGATCCTTACATTTTGCTGTATTATACACAGCATATACTGTTAGAAGGCACATTACAGATAAGAGTGTTGGTGCATGCATGACTGTGTCCTGTGATGGACTAACACACCATCAAGACGACTCCATGTCTTGCACACAACAAAGGGTCCGCTTTCTTTCTGATTTGAAACAGATCAATTTCATGCAAAATGGCATTAAAAGAATTATGCTTTTTACATTATTACTTCTACTAATGGTTATACAATTATCTTTCCTTGTTTAAAACTTATTTACTGTAATACATCTGCTCTTTGCAAATTAGTTTACTGTAAATTACCATGGTGATAAATCAGGAGTACAGGAGGGAACAAACTGGCAATCTGAAGGCCTAGGATGTTTTCCCAATCAAAAACAAATTTGATGAAAACAAAAGAATGAATTCGCCATGTATTTTAAAGGCAACTGCTTATAGCATGTCTAACACGCGCATGCGCACAGCGCACACGCACACGCACACACACAGCCCTAGTCAGCAATACAGAGAAATTATGCAGCATGTCAAACAGCATTGTTCAATGTAAAGTAGCCAGGACAGTGGAAAAAGTTAATTGTATCCTCCTGTCATTTCCCTCAATATAAATAAGGTAATAAAATATTTTTTATGGATTATAAAAAAAAAAACAAAACAAATAAAAAAAGAGGAAAGGATAAGGTGAACCATTGCACTACTGCTTCAACACCAAAGAAGCAAAAAGAATCATACATAATTACAAGCAGCCTTATGACAAAAATAAATGGAAAATAACTTTTCAAATACTGGACAGCATCACAACCAAGTCAGAGAATGTACCATGCTGTATGCAGAGAGCATCCAGAAAACATAAAAATAGTCCTTTGTTTTCATTCAAATCTAATTTTAGGATTGAAGAGGCCCGAAAACACAGTAAATATTAAGCTGTTTACTATACTAGTCGGCTTACAAGATCTAATAAATGCTGATGCATTTAACTGCGAGTCATTTCATGAAATGTAAAACTTGGAACCAAATACATACATTGATGTAGCAAGTAACACTTCTCAGCAGTAGCAAGCTCTGTCAGCTGAAAAAATGTCTTAAAATATTCAGCAGCTTGTTGATCACATGTGATTGCTTAAATGTTCCAGGAGTGCTCCTGCTACAAATTTTCAAGTGTTGGCTTAGAAAACTGACATTATCAAAATCAGAGGGAGATACTCCATTACAAACAGATCACAAAAAAGGCATGAGAGGAATCTTATTAACAACCATTAACTAATACGTATGCTAAGCTCCTAACAGGTATATACTTGATATTGTGAAAAGGCTCATTACTATTAGCCTAAACACTGCAAAGTGTCAACATGCTTTTCAGGCCTAATCCTCATCTTCAATAACATGATGAACCACTTAATGACCCAAGGATCAATCAGAGTGTAATAAAGACACTGTTCACATTAGTATTTCAAAGCAAGCAGTACTGATATTGGATGTGGAAAAATGTGCAAGTTGGTGTACTGTAAATACACAAAAGTGTTCATACAAGAAAATATGGCCAAACCACTTGTAAACAGTATGTACCACATACTATTTGTAGGGTACCCCTAACCACTGGTAAACACTTTGAGCAGACTATGTCCACATTCCCAGAGGGGGAATTAATGGACATTATCCACTGAAATTGCACTTTTAAACCAGCATTTAGACAGAGAAAAGTTAGAGTCACCAGCTGTTTCATGCATCCTTTTTAAGCAGCAGCTTTTAGATTTCTATAGGCTAAAACATGTAAAGTTTGGCAAACAAAAAATAGTTAATTTTTCTGATTTAACCATCAATTTCCTGCTTAGGAAATCACTGTTCGTATTAGATTGTGTTTTAAAATTTTACTTACTTATTTTAGTAATATTCTGGAAGTTAAAATTCAGTAGTCATTCCTTGTTAAAATCTTCTGTAAATTGATGCAAGTAATGCAAATGTTCAACAATGCACATTAATATGGACACAAATGGCCTACAGCTACTGTGTCCTCACTTGATGTGTAAGCAGCTTAGTTTGAACAAGGCTAAACAGCAAAACAGATGCAGTTCTGTATAAAAGTGAAGAAATGAGAAATTCTTCTAAATCGTAGACCACATTTGTGATAGTACTTTAAGATTTTTGTTTACTCATACCCAGAGCACAATTAAATGTCATGAGTCATATATTATTACGTATTATTGAAATGCCCTTAGCCTTTTTGTGATGTTCAAACTTCAACAGCTACAGTAAGTGCATCTAATCTTGTATCATAGCTAATGCATGCTTTAAACATGTTTACATCCGTTACTATAAATCTTCCCCCCAACCCTGACAGTTTCTAATACATGACAAATATTATATAGAATATAAATATAGATAGAATTGAAACCTAAACTAAGTGAAAATGTAAAACTTTATCAATCTTTATAGCAGATATATCCCATTAAACAACTTTAAAATTTATGTGAAATTTATTCAGAGTAATGGTTACTTTGGGGATTTTTCTAACTCTGATTAATGATGAGCATCATGTAGAATTAGCAGGTTCACTAGTTCATTAGTAGTGTTTAAATTTAAGATGCGTTACTGTGCTGTTAGATATTTGTCAGATCAAAATCTAAAAGTTACACAGACCACACCTGGAAAAAATACGAAATTATACAAGAAAAAACTAAGTATTTGGTATAACCATAAAAAATGACAGTGAAACCCTTTACTGTAAATGATTAAATACTTACAGGGAAAGAGCGGCTTAAAAACTGAAAAGGCCGAGAGATGTTTGGAAGGTTCTCTGTGGCAGATCTCAGTGAGGTGTAGTTTACTTTGTTTAGGATGCTCCTCTGGTTGGCTGAATTGGATAAATGTTTACTGCCATATTTTGCCTCATTCTTGGTTGATTCCTGGTCTTTAGCCAATGCATGCAAGTTGCCTAGAGACTTTGCTAGTCTGTGGTTTAACAACTGGCTGTTGTACAAGGAAAACAATAGTTAATTAAAATATTACTCAAGATACTCCTAATAAATGTTTAGCCATCTGAAAAAATCTGTAAGAAAAGTTAAACAAAGGATACTTTTACTTGTTTAATTTTGTGGTGCTGCTGGTTCCTATGGAAGCCCTTAACTGTATACTCAACAATCACAGGTATATCTTTAAACAGGACTGTCTTCATAAAGATTGTTAGAGATAGACATGAAATATGACAAACAAATAATTGTTAAATAAATATAATTCAGTAATCTTAACCCCCCATCAAACAGTCTAATTAACAATATTGGCTTTCACCTTTTTGGCTACAACAAAATAACTTTTGAATTTATCCTTCCTCAGAACATTCTTCCAAATATACACAAGGTCATCTAAAATATTCCTTTGCAATATTTAATAAGAGCAAAAGTTTCTTGGCTAAATGATATTAATATTTAGTATTTACGTTACCTCAACAACGCATTAGTGAAAGTAACTCTGAATATACCTGGATATGATGTTAGGGTTCTTTTGGACATCATAGTTTTTAAGATGACCTTCACTAGCATACTGTCAAAATAGTCTTAAAATATTCTAGTTTATGTTGCAGTAGATTAATGAACTCCACAATGTTTTACTATATTTTTATACTAATTTCCAGACTGATGAAAATTTGGAACTCTTAAGGTTGACAAAGCAGAGGTGTGTTTTAAAATTGTAGCATGGTGTAGCTAATTCGTTTGTGTGTGCAAAATCAAACTAACTCCGCCTTTTACCTTAACTGAGTAGAGCACCTTCTAGTACCTGGCTCTTTCACCGATTAATTGAGTGTCTAATTGTTGTGACATCTTTTTATACTTACTTCACTAACTAATTCTTGTTAATTTCTTTGTTGATTACATACATCAAATTCTCTATACAATATGCAAAAAAAAATTTTAATCAAAAATTCATAGCAAAAATCTAATAAAACAGGAGGCCATTGAAGGCCAAGTGTATCCCTCATAAGATCATCAGACTTCTCCAAACTTTATATTATGGCTCAACCAGCACTGTGCGGATACTAAATGAGCTATCGGAGGAATTCTCCAACCAAACTGGAGTCCACCAAGGGGATGTCGAGTTTCCCTCGCTCTTCAACACAGTGATCAACACCATTATAAGAAAAGCATTTAAGTGCAGGTGTGGGGTGCAGTACAACAAGTACAACTTTGTGACTGATTTGATGTTCTCAGATTACAGTGCCATATTCACAGTTACCAATGAGGAGGCCACTGATATCCTCCAAGATATCACCCATACCACCCAGTCATACGGCCTAAAGATCAATGTATATAAGACCAAAGCTCTGACAATGGATGAATTGCAGGCCAACATTCACCTCGATGGGGTCCAAATTGAACAAGTACAAAAATTCAAGTATTTGGGGGGACGCTGATCCAAGAGAAGAGAGTGGCATCCACCACTGAAATCCATAGCCGGATCAGCCAGGCAACGACATTCGCCTCACTCAAGTTGTGTCTACGGAGGAAGCCCAACATATCCATCAAGACTAAGATCCGCCTCTTCCAAACACTAATCCTGCCGATTCTCCTCTACGGATCCAAAATGTGGACACTGCTCAAACAAGACCTGAACAAGCTTGAGGTCTTCCAAACACGATGTCTGTGGCAGATCCTAGGTGTCTCCTTCCATGACCGTCTTCGAAGTGAAATCATACAGACAAGCTGCAACCACCAACCAACAGTTGAAGAGGCAATACAATTGAAAAGGTTTAGATGGTTTGGCCTTATCTGCAGAATTAACACCTGCCGGATACTACACAAACTACTCTGGCAGAAACGCCCTGAGGACTGGAAGGTTCAAAGAGTGGCACCTAAAAAGATGTGGTCCACACAAATTGAAGAGGATCTGAGAAACCAGCGACTCGGCCTCAATGATGCGAAAGCCATAGCCATGGATCAAATAGCATGGGAAGGCGTTATACGTATATTCCGAAATCCAGTGTATGAGCTCCTGAGGAAACCCTGTGCTATACCCAGCTACGCGCACAAACACACAGACAACTACACAAAACACATAATAGGGGCTCATAAATTTTCAAACAGCACTTTACTTTTAAATTTCTATATATGATAACCATTTTTCACCAAATGTAATTATAAATGGGTATGTTCTCTAAAAGAAAAAAGATCAGCTTTAGTCACATTTACAAGTGTCTGCTTGTGTAGTGAACTCGCAGATAAGGAGAGATCAAACTTTTTATATACTTTTAATAAGAATTTAATGTGGAGCTGTGTTTTTCTGTATAAAAAGGTATTGAACACGTGGTTTTATATCTTAAAAATGCATCTTCTCACGTACGGATTATTATAAAGGTAATAGTCACAAACATTAGATCAATCCAAGTTCAACTGTACATTCATTTTCTTGGAGCATAATAAAATAAGTGGGTCAAATATAACAAAAATTATATGTATATGTGAAAGATTTTAATATTTTTATATACATTTGTCAGTTAGTCTTCCATATGTTTCATACGTTGCCTTTAGCGGAATAACACTACAAGTTTAAGGTAAGAGAGAAACTACTAATTCAGTGCCATTGCAAAACAAAACATGAGTGAATTTCACTTATAAATGTAATACAGAATATTGCATACTACATTCTAAAGGATGACAAACTACATTGAACAAATATCACCATAATTAAACGTTATTAAAATCAACAATGTGTATGCATTTTTGGAGTAAATAAAAGTATATTTTAAAATCCCCGTAAGAAGAAAAATGTTTTCAGCTGGGAATGATCTTAATGTGCTGTTAAAGGAGCATCACCTCCAATTCAATTACTGTAAAACATCAGAATATTCCTTGCACGAAAATGTTCATTCATAAATATACAAAACAAACACCAGGAAGTCTATTTAAAATGTGATTGAAAATTAGCAAGAAACTTATGTTGTTGAAGTCTTGGCTTGTATGAAGGTATGCAGAGATTATACCTTATAGCTAAACAGAAAATAAATATGTATTTGTCGGTCACAGTAGGTTGGCAGAACCTCAAAAAAAGTTATACTTTCTGTGCTCCTAACAAATGACAGGAGATACAAAACAAAAAGTTTATATCTGTAGCCTTTTCTCTTTTGGTATATTCCTAATTGCTTCTTCCATGGAAAATATGCTTTTCCCATTTTGTCTTGCCTATTCTGGAATAGAAGAGTGTGATCATGATTTTTTTCCCAAACAGGAACAAAGAAAGATTTTACAGTTAACTGGATCTTTTATCAGACTATGCAAACAGGTCTGTCTCTAAGAAGCAGGAGTCACACACAGAAAATATGCAACAGCTTATCTCATATTCATGTATTGACCAAAACAAGTTGTCATTTTGTGAAATTAAGGCTTTCTATAAAAGAGAGGGGACTTTTACCAGTGTCAAAATGCCTGGCACAGACAAATGTGAAAATAGGATATATACCAGTGGACTATAGTCATTTAGGGCTGATCTAGTGAGCAACAAATCTGTTAAATGAAGGCTTAAATTATTCTCTGACCAGTTGGAAGACATCTTTCAAAACCAGCACTAGCAAAATTAAGAGAAACATAAAAAAGTGAAATAAGAATAACAAAAAGGGACATGGGAATATGTAAAATACAACATGTACTTAGATACATAGTGTACTTTCATTACTGGTGAAAAGTGTGGGACCACCTGAAAATTTTCATGTTTTTGATAGAAACTGATGCATTTTATCATCAAAATACCATTACTTTTTGACTAGTAGTGTAGTGTATGTTCCAATTTTCTGTCAGCTGCCTGATAACTATGAAGTTCAGGTGATGCAATGATTAGTCAGCTCTGATATTTTGATAAATAAGGCAACTGATTCCAAAATAGAAGGGGTCCTTGGTAAAATTTAAAATATAAAAATGAATATACAAATCACTGTGCTTCTGTTTTGTGATCTTGGGAATGTAAGCAGATGTCAACTCACCTGTCCTTGTTGCTGAGGCCATTGCTGAATCTTGTTCTTTTACCCATACCAGTGGAAAATGTAGAAGATTTACTGCTTTGCAAGATGATTCTGTTGATTTAAAATATTAATAAAATTAGCTTAGCAATAGTACAAATTAAATATATACAACACCTGCACACACAAAACATTACAAAGTATCACACCATTTTTTTCCAAACCAAAAAAATTGAATTCATTCATATTTCCCATAAACATGACAACATAGGCATATCCTGCTGCTGAAAATTATCCCAATAACATGTTGTTACTACCATTATACTTTTTGAAGTGGACAGTATGACACGGCTGATCTGTTAGGTTTGACCAGTGTGTGCTATATCACTTAACAATTCAGGCCAAAAGTTCCAATTTAGTCTCAAACTCACTGCATCTGCAGAATTCTGTCTGTGACATTTTGCAAATACTTTGGAGACAATTATCGGGACTCTCAAAACAGAATGTTTTGTTTACCATTCCTCCTTTAAGGCCCTTCTGTGGAATGCTTTACAAACTGATAAATCAATGAACATCTTGATGAAAGGACTAAAAGCATAGTCCTTGTTGAGCAACAAGGTTTACGATGATGGCCAGATTTCGGTATTGTTGTGTCAGTTTTAAACATTGTAACACCAATTAGCTGCGCCCAGATTTTCTGAGGTTCCTCATTATTTGAGTATAACCTGTACTTTTACAGTTGACTGTACAGACAGAGTGAGAGGTCGAGGAGCTGGTGACTGTGGGAACTTAAGACTGTGACGTCTTAGCTATAGTCAAGGGAGGGGTGTGTCGCCAGTGTTGACCATTTACACATGCTGTACCGTTTCGTTCACTTAAGATTTTTATGTTTACACATTTCAAAACGGTGTGGTAAACTGCCATTGGGAGGCACAAACCTGCATTGTCTGGCTCAGAGACAAACGCTTTGCTGTATGAGCTAAACAGAGAGCTCTATATGTCAGTTGCAAAGAGCCTGTCTCTTACTACTGTGAGTGGTATGCTTTCCTGGTGATATCAGCAGATCTCTCTGTCAGCCCCCACATTCTCTTTGAAGCAACGCCACTACGCTCCACCTGTCCACAGTGCAAATCCCACCCTTATCGCCAATTGAATTTCTGTAAACATGCACCATAAAGCTTCTCATTTTGAATATTTGTGCTGTCTTGAGCTGTGAACACAAGTTAAATGGAGCTCTACATCAGTCAGCCATGCAGAGACTGCCTTATGACCACTGTGAGTGGTGCATTTCCCTGGTGAACCCAACTGATCTTGATCTCTCTCTCTCCCTCTGTGTCAGCTCCCACCACCTCTGTGAAGCATCGCTATTAAAGGGGCCATCCAAACAGAGTTTTCAGCTGAGATAGCAACAGTCCACAATGCCTTAAGACAATCAGGGTTCAACTGTATTTTTTCTTCTACTTCTTTACAATAGAGTATCGTAAGCTAGGAGGGTTGTTTAATACTGCCAAAACAGTTGTATGATTTTATCCAGTCACGTAAATCTATGAATTATGTAATTCAAGGTTTGACAATGTCAATTTATTTTACTAAGAAGGAAAAAATCCTACAATCAATTTGTCCTATTTTGTGAATTTCAAAGAAAGTCTAAAACAGACTTGAGACCTTAATACTTTTTCAAAGTGATTAAAGAAACTAGTCAATGTAATAATGGTTACAATCCTTCAACTTTACAAAAAAACATATCTTAGTAATTCAAAATTAAGTACTAAATGTTTCATTGTAATTTCGAAACAGATCAAAACTAAGTAATAATGGAAATAGTGCTGAGCATGAAAATGTGGGTGTAGGTACAACTGAAGAATAAAAGCTTGAAAAGGATGCAGTAATAATCAGTATATACTGAAAAAAAGATATAAAAACAAAATTTCTTATATTTTATCAGGGAGACAAAAAATGCTAGAAAGATTAAGAATCTAGGTTGTAAAAACATAAAACTCTGGGAATTAAGAATATAGGAAATATGATGAAAGATGAAAAAGGGCATAAAGAAAAGAGATTTACAAGGAAGTACTCTTTCACTGAAGACAAAATTTAGAAAAATGCAATCCATTTGCAGTTTTAAAGTAATTCATCAGATGCATCTTACAATAATACTGAGGTTTACTATAACAGCAATGAAACAATATCAACTAAAATGAAAGCACAACTGGTGAGACATTGTCAAACACAGTAGAATCTAAGACTCATTGTAAGAGGTGAGACACAAAAATAACTGGACTGGGCTTGGGGCTTTCCTGGAAAGCCATCTGGAGGTCGGTTTGACGTTAATCATAGAACTACTGTATATCCACTTTTACACACCCTATCAAACCGCCGAACGACTAGGTATATCCTGTGAATAGCCCAGTCAGTATTTGCACAACAATCGCTAAACGAGTTGCCGCAATAATATTGGGTTTCTTTTCCCGTAAAGCAGTTTCTGACATTGTCAAACCTTGAATTATATAATTCATAGACTTGCGTGACTGGATAAAATCATACAACTGTTTTGGCAGTACTAAACAACCCTCCCAGCTCACGATACTCTACTGTAAAGAAGTAGAAGAAAAAATACAGTTGAACCCTGATTATCTAAGGCAATGTGGACTGTTGATATCTCAACTAAAAACTCTGTGGTGGGAGCTGACACAGAGGGGGAGAGAGAGATCAAGATCAGTTGAGTTCACCAGTGAAGTGCGCCATTCACAGTGGTCATGACACAGTCTCTGCATGGCCGATTAATGTAGAGCCCCATTTAACTCATGTCGCAAAAGTGTTTCCCTCTTAGCAAGAGACCATAGGTTCACAGCTCAAGACAGCACAAATATTCAAAATAAGAAGCTTAATGGTGTGTGGTCACAGCAATTCAATTGGTCTCAAATTAATTTAGCAGTATCAATAACAAAATCATTCTGCGGCCAGAGGACCATGTAAAAAAGAAAGAAAATAAAAATGCAAACAATATAGGAAAACTACTTTGATTTGCCTAGTACAAATGCTTAATATGAGACAAGCTGTATTATTGAAGAGAATCAAATGATTTAAAGATATGAAGAATGTAAAACTGAATAGCTATACTTCAGGAAATTGTCTTACAAGATGCTACTCTGCTAATTAGGATGACTGAGGTAATGAACTATCCCATTAAAAGGAGACTTTGAAGTAGGTGGAGGGCATCTATTCAACAAAATTAACAGACAACCAAATCATGATGTTCGAGTCTGTAAAAAAATGACAAAGAGTAATGAACGCAGTAATTACCATAGCCAAGAATTTATGATACAAACATAATTGCTGGATCAAGGTTCAAGTCAAGTGATGAGAGAACATGGCAAATGAGCAGCTTGAAAAGGGTAGGCAATGCAGAAAAAGACTACATGACTGCACGTTACAGGAGGATCAAACTTGTCAAGAAAAGCCAAAGAGGTCAGCAAAAAATAAAGTTGGTAGGCAGTATTTGTTAAAAATCAATATAAGCAGGTTAACCTAAAGCAATACAGAGCATGTCAAACTAAACCTCTCTGTGAACATTAAAAGACAAGCAAGTAACATTTTGGAATCAAGTATGAAATAATTATAAAGAATTTAAATTACATACCTAAATGACTGTGAAGAAGATCTTGTATGGATTTTATTTTCTTCTGATCTGTCAAGCAGAATAAACAATATGAAGGTCAAAATGCAATTTAAAATTATTATGCAATGTACAATGTGCCAATATGCCTGACAGAGGTGTATTTAGTGAGTATAATATCAGTAACAGTGACAGCGCTGGAAGTAGAACTCTAAATACCGATTCAAATATTAAAAAAAAAAAAAAAAAAACTTTTGTTACACTTAACCAATGAAGTTATTGTGTTTTAAAAGTAATCAGTGCTTGTAGTTTATCCTAGAGCTGGGCAATATATTGAAGTTTCAATATGACATTTAATAAAAATAAAAACAAATGTAAAAGTCAATAAAAACAAACAATGAAACACCCAGCATTGCCCAGGAGGAAAGTGTTTTTTTTGTTTTTTTTTTAAACTGTTTGAGAAAACAAAAAACAACTTTAAAAATTAAAATAAATGAACAAAACAACAAAGACTCACTAATGTGTTTGTCTTACATGTATGTTATCATCCAGTTGACGCTCAGTACCAGCCAACTCTATTTAATTTCAAAAGCAACAGTGGCACGGTGGTGTTCAAACAAAGAATGCTGGCAGTCACCTCCAGTTCGCACTCTGGTAGTCGTTCCGAGTGTCAACTGGATGATAACATGCATACAAGACCACAAGATCACCCCCCACCCTACCCAGAAGGGGGTGGGTTAGGGTTGATTTCACCCTACAATATTTTTAGTCGACCAATGAGAAACAT
>JANRMT010049480.1:0-12659 GCA_026402145.1 Polypterus bichir lapradei
ACCATTGAGCCACCTAATTGGGGTATTTAATGAGCTCCACACAACTGAACTACTACTACTGTTCTTAGCGCAGCAGATGAGGACAATATATTTTGTTTGACATATGTACGTTAAATTGATTTAATTGACATGAAAGTATAATTGTTGTATTCTCCTAATGAAGATGAAACAATTATACACTGTATATACAGTAGATGTATACTGTACTATATGACATACGGTTTTGAAGAGTATTGAGCATTGCATAAAAAGGTTGCATGATATATATAAAGTTGACATATGACAATATATCTTTGACACAATGTATCAGACAAAGGGAATTACAGCAATCCACAATAACAATAATGAATTGTCAGCAACTACCTGAATTGTCGTTTCAGTCCGTCACTGAACTATATCAACTGAAGTGTGTACTGGCAATGCAAATTACAAAATATAACTGGAGAATGAAGTGTCAGATAGACTCTCACAAATATAAAGTACAATGCCTTCGAGTGTGTTGAGGCTTCACAAAGCCACTTTTAACTGCGCATGTCTGCTCAGCACTTCGACCGCCTTGATGGTTCAGTGCGCATGTCTGCTCGACATTTCAAACTGCGCTAGATGGTTTATTAATCAGTGTGCATGTCTGATCTGGGTGTCGAACCTCATTCCACATTTCATTAATCAGTGCGCATGTCTGCTGAGTGCTTTGAATCATTATTCATCAAGCTCCTTTTGAAGTACAAATGGCATCAGCAGAGTTCAAAAACATAACAAAATTGGCAATTGAAATGAATGTGATGTGGATGATCAATACATTTTAAATGATTGTGCCCGATAAGACTTAGTGACAAGAAACAAAACTATAAATTATACATTGTACAAATGCTGACTGGTAGAATGCATAATGCTGCAAAGAAGAGCTTTAGTAATATGGGTGATGACGCCTCTCTCACTATAATACTTTCTTGTCATAAATATCCCATCTTCACCTCCTTGAAAGTTTTTGTGCAACGCTCATTTTTCTTCTTTTCTACGTCATATACTATCTATACTTATAAAAGGCAAAGCCCTCACTGACTCACTGACTCACTCACTGACTCATCACTGACTCATCACTAATTCTCCAACTTCCCGTGTGGGTAGAAGGCTGAAATTTGGCAGGCTCATTCCTTACAGCTTCCTTACAAAAGTTGGGCAGGTTTCATTTCGAAATTCTACGCATAATGGTCATAACTAGAAGCTATTTTTCTCCATTTACTGTAATGGAGTTCAGCTGGAGGGGCGGGGTTTCGTGTGACATCATCACGCCTCTCACGTAATCACGCATTACGTAGAAAACCAGGAAGAGCTACAAAACGCGCTGAATAAAACATGCATTATATAATTAAGGAGGCAGCGAAACAATTAGAAGCGAGCGAGTGACATATAAAACCATATTCAGCGGCTCACGTGAACTGACGCAGTGCGCAGACAAAAAGTAACAGTTCCAAAGAGTGCTGAACAAAAACCGAATTACACTGCTACGCTCAAATAGACAAACCACACGCCGTGGCGCAATAGTAGAAGCTTCGCCTCAAGCGCCGGCGTCCGAGGTTCGATTCCCGAGAGGGAATGCACTAAGTATGTACGCGCGCTTCTCGATTTATTTTTAACCTCGCATCCCCTTAGTTTGAGACGTATGAAAAGGCATGTGGTTAACGCAGAAAGACAGATCACCTATTGAAGTTTCATGAATAATGGATAGTTTATTCGCGATCAATGATTGTTTTGGTAAAGCCATACTCAGTGTATTCATTAGATGAATGGTAAAAAAGTAAGAGCGAGGGGACGGTAACTTACTGAAGCACACAAGCAAAACCACAATAGCACGCGGGCTCGATGTACTGTAGTGGTTTTGCTTGTGTGCTTCAGTAAGTTACCGTCCCCTCGCTCTTACTTTTTTACCGTTCATCTAATGAATACACTGAGTATGGCTTTACCAAAACAATCATTGATCGCGAATAAAGTATCCATTATTCATGAAGCTTCAATAGGTGATCTGTCTTTCTGCGTTAACCGCATGCGTTTTCATACGTCTCAAACTAAGGGGATGCGAGGTTAAAATAAATCGAGAAGCGCGCGTACATACTTAGTGCATCCCCTCTCGGGAATCGAACCTCGGACGTGGGCGCTACAGGCGAATGCTCTACTATTGCGCCACGTATTGAGCATAGCAGTGTAATTCGGTTTTTGTTCAGCACTCTTTGGAACTGTTGCTTTTTGTCTGCGCACTGCGTCAGTTCACGTGAGCCGCTGAATATGGTTTTATATGTCACTCGCTCGCTTCTAATTGTTTCGCTGCCTTCTTAATTATATAATGCATGTTTTCTTCAGCGCGTTTTGTAGCTCTTCCTGGTTTTCTACGTAATGCGTGATTACGTGAGAGGCGTGATGATATCACACGAAACTCCGCCCCTCGAGCTGAACTCCATTACAGTAAATGGAGAAAAATAGCTTCTAGTTATGACCATTATGCGTAGAATTTCGAAATGAGCCTGCCAAATTTCAGCCTTCTACCCACACGGGAAGTTGGAGAATTAGTGATGAGTTAGTCAGTGAGTGAGTGACTGAGTGAGTGAGTGAGTCAGTGAGGGCTTTGCCTTTTATTAGTATAGATCATTTGAAACTGGAAAAAATCTAATTCTCACTTAAGGGATCTGTGCAAAACTTTTTCAAATCCTGGCAGGATCTAATCAATAATATTTTAGAATAAGCTCTTAAAGCAAGATTCTCTACCCATTTCTTTTTCTTCTCCATTTATCTGTATCCGCCTATTAAACTCATCAATTTATTTATTTTTACTATTTTTAAGTTTTATTCAGTTGGCCATGCTTTCTTTCTCAGGGGTGGGTTTGATTTGTATGGATATGGCACATAAACATTTTAGGTTTGGGCTGGATTTCACCCAATTCCCACCACAATAATAATAATAATAATTTACATTTATAAAGTGCTTTTCTTGTTACTCAAAGCGCTCTCCATGCAGGGAGAACCCAGGAAGCAAACCCACAAAAAATGCATTTAGCAGGACAGACTGATGGGGTCCAGACCAAATGGTGACCACCCCTTGCATATGGTCAGCCCTCCCATTACATATGTTCTGCCACATGGATGAAAATATGAAACCAATATGTTTTCATTTTAATATAAAATAAATGAACAACAGTTTAAGAAAAGCTAAACACAATCCAATAGACGTAAATAATAAAAGATTCAGGCAACATGATTTCAAAAAGTCCAAAAATGTACTGTATCTTATATTACTGACATGAATCATTTGCAATTAAAAGTAATAGAGAGCAAAGATAGTAAGAAAGTCAACATCTGAATACCTCAGGTGACCTCAAGTGACCCTTTTATACAAGCTAAAAAGAACAGAGCACTACTTTGGAGAGTTCAGAATCAAAGATCAGCACATTGGAAGAACAATCTTGATGATAAACAGAGATATGAATGGAAGCCCAAGCACTCTAAACAGCTAACTGTGGCATCACTTTTAAATACTGTAGAAAAAATTCGTAATGTCATTTAATATGCTGAAAATAAATGATAATAACCCTCAGCTCCCATTTGGAATCAGAAAGTGATACAAGTTTGTCATTATGAGCACTATCATTGACAAAAATGATAAATAAAACAAATTATTATAATGCATTATTAAATTACTTTTATACAGGGCTAATAAAACTGCATAGATTAAAGCAATATTTATCACGATCTCAAATCCAAGAGGTACAATTAACCAGCTACAATACTGAAGATGAGTGTTAGAATCAACCATTGCAATGTAAGATAAATTTACCAGACAAGGATAAAAGGTTACATCTCATATTAATTTAAACAGAATATCTAGTTATGATTAAAAATGAAGTATGGGCATAGTACAATGACTACTTAACTGTGGTTCAAAACAGCTATCAGTCATCATTGTATTGAATTGCTTTGTTCAAAGGAAACACAATAGAAACTCAGCAGTGAGGTTATGGCAGTTAGGGTTCCATGTACGAAGCGCGCTGAGAGGACACAATCTAAAAATTGCAACATTCTTGCTAATAAGAAGTGTTCAGCTGATTTATCAATGTCATTGTTTGTAGTCTGCACCCTCCTGTCACTTACTGTAGAGGGTTGGCTTTTAGTGTGTGGCACCTCAGTGCAGAATCATACATTTATATTTGTATTCTTGGAGTAATATTTCTTTTTACTGAATTAAAGAAACAAAGAATTTATATTTAGTAATAATTATCTATAAGAGGTTTTTAAATGGATTTAGTGTTCATAATATTAAAACTGATGCTTTTTTCTTTACAGTTCAGGAATCTAAGACTGAAGTTCCAACTGAGGTTCTGTCTGTTTAGAATTTGGAAATTCTCCAGATGTACACAAGGGTATTCCAATTTGCTGCTACATTCCAAGGACAAGCAAGTAATCTGACTGGAATATGTTGTGAGGTTATACTGGAATAAACAGGTGTGGAAAAATTAATGAATGAAAGATGCTATCTGTATAGTAAATATATTACTTTAATGCTTATAACTGTAGGGCTGCAACTATTGATTATTTTGGTAGTTGACTAATCGTTCAATTTTTTTTTTTGATTAGTCAATTAGTCACATTTATTTCATTCCTGACTATTTTGATACCTGTGACCTGTGGTTGCACATCCTGTTCTAGGCTCCAGTGCATGTCTTACCTCATCTGCTCACGTTTGTCAACTGTGAATGTCACCCTGATGTCTCTGTATTAACACAATTAAAATGAATAATAATCAAATTAAAATAACCAATGAAACATGAATTTGAAAATAATCAGATGTTTTTATATTAGTGTGACCATCACAATAAAAAAGAAATAAATTAAACAATACAAACTAAAGTGCACGTAGTCTTTAAACAAAAAAAGTGCATTTAACTTAACCAAAAAAATACATTGTTAAAACTGAAACATTTTTCATATTTTAGTAATAAATGACAAAATGTAGACATAAGCTATGTAATGTGTAAAGGCTGAAGTGCAAAGATCAAATAAACACTTTCACAAAAGGTTCAAGGACGATACAATAGCTTCTGTGGTGCAGCAGTAGGAATTGCTGATTTATAATCAAGAGCCCCCCGGTTCGATCCTGACTGTCTTGTATATTTACCATTTTGAGTAGTGAGTTGCTCTTATTGTTACAGTTTTTCTCAAATGCTAAAACACATTTCACAAACATTTCCTCCATGTTCCCCAATGTCTAAACACAACACCCTTTTCTAAAGCTACATAAACACAACCACACCTTCTCACTTCAAAACTCAAACTTTCACACCAAAAGAGCAGCTCGAAGCTTTCAAAAATGTAAACACTATACACATCATTACACACTACAGCAAAACAAATGAAAACACAATGCTCAATTTGTGAGAAGGTTCATTGTTTCATAACTGCCAATGCATATTTTTAGAAACTTTACAGTAATGGATCTTCTTAGATCTCTGCAGAGGATTAGGCATTTAGATTTGTGAGTTTCATATGAAGAGTATAAATCTATAGAAAATTCTGCATGTACACTACTGTAACACAACTCAATGCAAAAACAGAATCTATTGCACACAACAGTACACTTGAAAACATGATCAGGGTGTGAAGTTTTTTTATTTACTTTATTCACACCACACACACACCACAATCACTGTGCGGCATCATGTCGCTGAGCTGCATTGGGCCACCTCATCCACATCGCAGGCTATATTGTCTCTTGCCAGGCACCGCGGGAAAAACACCCTGGAATGGCGAATCCATCCTTGGAAGGTCTCCACTGGGATGTCAATACAGGCCAGCTCCATTGCCCTTAGGAGGTTCTCTCTAGTGTATGGTTGTCTGTCATAAACCTTCCATCTCCACGATGAGAACAACTCCTCTATAGGGTTCAGGAAAGGGGAGTAGGGTGGCAGACAGACGTTTAAAAAGTGGTTACTGTTGGTGGTGAACCACTCTCTGATTTGGTTTGTTCTGTGGAAGTGGACATTGTCCCAAATGATCACATAAATGTGATGTGCGGGCCCAGGATGGTGTTGTTGGCGGTCCAGGAGGATGTCTTTTAGCTCCTCTAGGAAGGTGAGGAGACGTTGGGTGTTGTAAGACCCAAGGACAGCATGCCGGTGGACAAGCCCCTCCGAACCCATGGCCGCACAAAGAGTAATATTACCCAATGGCCAGGAACCTCAGTGATGGCTCTTTGGCCAATGATGTTACGGCCTCTTTGCCTTCGTTTCTGCAGGTTGAAGCCAGCCTCATCCAGGAAGAGGTACTCATGAGGTCTGGCCATCACGTCCAACTTTAATATCCTCTGTTAAAATGTGAAAGTGCACAGGTGTTCAGAACAACAGTCAATCAGGTAGCACAGTATTGTCCAGAAGTAATGTAGGCCACTGAGCAACACAGTATGTCCACTAACTGTACTGTGAACATGGATGTATACTTACTTGCACATACTCGTAACGTAGGTCTTTGTGTCGCGCAGAGTTGCGCTCAAAGGGAACCCTATAGACCTGTTTCATCCGCATCTTTTGGCGCCGGAGAACTCGGTCTATTGTGGTCAAGCTGACATCATCAATGCTCTCAAAGTTGACATTATCAGCAATGACTTTGTCTCTGATCTCCCGGAGTCTGATGAGGTTGTTCTCATGAACCATATCCACAATGAGGGTTTCTTGTGCCGCTGTAAATATGGCAACCCTCCCACCTCTATGTGGCATTCTTTCAACTCTAAAGAAAGAAACATGTGTTGTCAATTGACATGTTTTACAATAACAACTGATTTGAAACCAATAGACTACTTTCACAGGCTTGTAAAACTGTATTGTGACAAAGAAAGCAATAGAGTACAATACCTGTTGTGTTGTCTGAATGCCCTGATAATGGTGGCCACCGTGAATCTACTCAGGTTTGGACGGACTCTTAGTCCTGCTTCAGCCATTGTCATGCCATGGACAATGACATGGTCAATGACTGTTGCTCGCATCTCGTCCATAATGATGGTGCGAGGTTGTCTTGCTCTCCCTCCTGGACCTTCTCCTCTTCCTCGTTGGCCTGCTCCTCTTCCTCCTCTGATTTGAACTCCTCTTCCTCGTTGGCCTGCTCCTCTTCTTCCATGGCCAGCTCTTCTCCCTCCTCTGACTCGAATTCCTCTTCCCCTGACTCTGCCTTCATCCATTGTGTTTGTTTGGAATCTTCAGCAAACTGTGCACTCTGAACTTGCTTTTATACATGTGGTGACAGCATTAGCAACAAGTGTCTTCAATTTTGAGTCGTTGTGTGTAATGAATGACGCCAGGTGTGTTCATTGTGTTCAAATATTGTTGACTGTGGCAAGCATTTTGCATCACGTGAGCTTTCATTTGAGAATATGAGCAGAGTTCTTTTGCAACTTGTGTTTTAGCAAGGAAAAATGTGTTTAGATTTATGAGAATGGAGGATTGTGTTTTGTGAATTGTGTCTTCATGTGAAATGTGTTTATGATATTGGTAAATGATGGCTAGATTTAGTAAATGTGTTTAGACAACTGGTCATTTGGTTTAGAGGATTGGCTTTTGTGTTTTAGCATTTGAGAAAAACTGTAATATTATACAATAAACACATACATTTGATTTGTGTCTGTAACAGCCATTGTATTAAATGTATAGTACTTGTAAAAGTTACTTTTTTTTTCACTTTTATTCTGTCAGTTACGATCACGATACATACTACCGCCCCCCAGGGATCTGACGCTGTTACTTTTTATCTGCTACTGGGAATAACTGTAGATGTGAGTGGTATTTTGAGACAATCAAAATGGAAATTCTCTGATCTGGATGGATAAAAGCTGATGCACAAACGCTGGCAAATCTGCCTTATTCATATCTCATTGTCACTTGATTTTTTTTTTATTCAGTTTTATTGAGTGTTCCTGCTTACGCTAAATTAGTACGCTCCCTAAGGCCCGTGATGTCAAAGCCGCACTGACCAAAAAACAGAGACATAGGTATATATAATATTTGGAATTATTAATTTTATGACCTTATAGTACATTTCGGAAAACATTGTGGCATGGATGCAACATTATTTATATTCATTCGCGTACCTTCCTGTGGTTATAATCAATGACCATGTTTTTTTTCCCCCTGATCTTGCCCAGTCTGCACAAGACTCCAGGACATGCAGAGGAAAGAATGTTCCTCTGCAAGGTGAGCCATGGCCGCTCTTCTTTTCTCAGTGGACCCCGGACATGCCTTGCACAGTACATGTACTTTGATCGCCACCAGGTCAACTTGTTATAGCACAAGCAACTGGCCACCTGCGTGCTGCTGCTAGCACTGAATAAACTCACGCCTTCTGGTGTCAGCACGCAGCACTGGGGAAAAAAAAAGAAAGAGACAAATATATGTGACATTTTGAAGAAATCATTGTATGACCTGAATAGTACCAATCAGAAAACATCATCACACTAATACAATATTATTTGAAAATGAACAAATCGGGTGTAAATTTGTTACTTGTAAAAGTTAGCTTTTTTTACTTTTATTTTCTCAGTCTTGTTCACGCTCTCCCTACCCTCCTGATCTGACCCTAACTAACTAACTAACAGCGCCAGCATAAATTCTCAAGAGACGGCGGCATCACAGCTCCAGAATGCTTTCGTTTCAGATGCTCATGCATCGCGGTGGTGCTGCCGTGAAAAGAAAGCTCCGCTTTACATAATCTGCACTCAATTTTTTTTTCTTTTTCGGTGAAATGCTCCCACACTATAGAAAGTTTCTGTCTCAATTTTTTCAATCTCCTGTTCCCTCCTCTATCTCGCCATTGCAACCACGTTTATTTTCCTTTACATTCTTCTTCTCTTCAGATGTTCTTCTTCATTGGTAGGCCTGTGTGCAGTCTTGACAAACAATAACAAACGATACTGCCCCCAGACGTTCATGTAGTGCACTGTAGTTACAAAAGCCAATGTGGTTCTTTGTGACTGGAGCCCCTATTGAAGGTTCTGTTTATGACGTGTTGACAATAAAAAATCTGCATCAACGATTTTTTGTAGTCAACGTTGTTGTTTACGTTGACTAATCGTTGCAGCCCTATATAACTGTAAATACGCAATTCAAAATTAGCTCTAGGATAGCATTAGAAATTAGCCAGGGAACAACTACAACCCTCTGACAGTTTAGTTACTGTTTTTTGGGTTTAACCAAGCTCCCACCAAATCTTGGAGCTAGAGGAGTATACATTTGTAGGGTTGGATAACCCTGCCTGACAATAAAACATTTTTAGTCTCATTTTATGACATGCAAGTTAGGTGTTTTTTTTTATTCTAATCTTAGACAACAGAAAAACTTGAGCCTTACTCTGAAAATAATATATTTTTTGGAGTAACAGAAGTATTAATCCTTTCTTTTGTGTCTCATCAAATTCACATCTACAACTGACTATCATATTCTTATAAGACACACACCTTTTGCAGAAATCCTCAAAATATAGTGATTTTTTTTACATTAAGCAAAGAAGGGAAAGCAGTGCCATCAAAGAGCAGTATAAACAATTGTTTATCTCTACATTGGAGGCAGATGCATATGACTTAATCAGGGTAACAACTGAGGCAGTGATGAGAACTGAACCAACAATCTTGTGATTTACAGTTAGCTGCTTTAACTGGTTGTGACACTGAATGCTCAATATTGTATACAGTGTAGGTGAAATGGCCTAATTATTTGCATGAATTAGTCATTGTTCAACATGCTGTGGTGCTTATACTGTAATAACCTAGCTTTTTCGCAAGTGCAATGAAACTGTATTACAGTATTAGACAGGGAAGAATGTTTCTGTTTACCATTGCCAACATATACATGTAAAGATGCATATCACTGTATTTCAAGGAGTGTCACGCATCCAGATACCATTAAGAGTGTGGTGCTCTAGCAGATTAATTACTCTTCCATCCAACTCTATACTGAATACAAAAGAAAATTTGCATTAATTTGTTTCTTCTGTACTGTTATTAGCAGCAGTGGCAGCAATTTTGAGAGTGAAAAGTTCAATTCAGTTTATTCTTATTAAGCACGCTTCCACTTGTGAAAAGAAGATTATTCATGCAAAAGTTAAAAGCAATTCAATATGTAAAGAATGCAGAAAAGCAATGCATATTCCTGTTGTACATTTCACTTTGGCATGTTTTGGTGCCATAATTAAAAAGAAATCAATTGAATGATTCATTACTTTTCAATATTGCATTCAATGGAACACATTACATTTCTTTTCATAGGCATACATTAATCATGTCGGAACTAAATGAATTCAAAAGACAACTGAGCATCATGAGATCCATTTATACATTAGTTTTCTACTTGTAGGTAGGGAAGTTGTCAAAGAATGCCAACACCAAATGGTGCCTTCCTTTTCACACTTTTTACTGTCCATTAACAGCATTCTCTGTCAGTAGTGCAATTTAGCAAAATGAGGTGATTTTGCTTTGCTTTGAGTTAAGGCAAGTACAATTTGGCTTGGGTTTACATTTTAGATTGACAGACATATTGCACATTGTCTTGAAAAGTATTGTATTATTTTGTTGATTTCTTTTTAGTTAAAAATTATAGCAAAATTAAATGCACAATACGAATATTCATTGTATTTCACTGTATTTTACACATTGGATGGTATTTAATTTTAGCAGATATCCTCCATACCTATGGGACCATTGCCTTATACAAATATTATATGAAAAAAATGTCAACTGAATTCAAGATATACAGTAATGTTGAATTATAAACAGAAACATCATATAATATACACCCATATATATTAACACATCTCAGACTCAGATTTCTCAGATTTTGAATGGTTTGTTTAATCACACTTTATTCTTGAACTTGCAGAAATAATATTGGAGTCTTTCAAAAAGCAAGCAGCAAACGTAATAAACTTCAAGAGATATTTGACTTCATTTTTATCTTCCTGGAATTACAGTAAAAGAATTCAACGGTGTTGTCTTCAGAGCTGGCAACTTGCAGAGGAGCAGTGGGCCACAAGCTCCCACAGCAGTCTTGCAAGATGCAAAAACACCAGCCCAGGGCAGACCTGCTTGTTTTAGGCAACCAATCACTTATAAAAGTTTTTATTTTTGTATGATATGAGATTTTGAAAAAAACACAGCTGATCCTACCTTCCTCTGAATTTTGTTGTCGTGAAAGTGTACTCTAGAAAGTGAAAGGGTAGCCTAATGTGTTACTATATATATATATAAAAAAAAAAGAAACGCCCCTTTTTCAGGACTGTGTATTTCAACAATAATGTTTTAAAAATCCAAATAACTTTACAGATCTTCATTGTAAATTGTTTAAACAATGTTTTCCATGCATGTTCAATTAACCATAATCAATTAATTAACATGCACCTGTGGAATGGTCGTTAAGACCTTAACAGCTTACAGAAAGTAGGCATTTAAGGTCACAGTTCTAAAAACGCAGGACACTAAAGAGACTTGTCTACCGACTGTGAAAAACACCCAAAGAAAGATGCCCAGGGTCCCTGCTCATCTGCGTGAACGTGCATTAGGCATGCTGCAGGGAGGCATGAGGACCGCTGATGTGGCTAGGGCAATAAATTGCCATGTCCACACTGTGAGACGCCTAAGACAGTGCTACAGGGAGACAGGAAGGGCAGCTGATCATCCTCGCAGTGGAAGACCACGTGTAACAACACCTGCACAGGATCGAATATCGAATACATCCGAATATCACACCTGCGTGACAGGTACAGGATGGCCACAACAACTGCCCGAGTCACACCAGGAACACACAATCCCTCCATCAGTGCTCAGACTGTCCGCAATAGGCTGAGAGAGGCTGGACTGAGGGCTTGCAGGCCTGTTGTAAGGCAGGTCCTTACCAGACATCACCAGCAACAACGCCACCTATGGGCACAAACCCACCTTCGCTGGACCAGACAGGAGTGGCAAAAAGTGCGTGAGTTTCTGCATGACAGCAATGTCAGTGTTCTGCCATGGCCAGCGAAGAGCCCAGATCTCAATCCCATTGAGCACGTCTGGGACCTGTTGGATCACAGGGTGAGGGCTAGGGCCATTCCCCCCAGAAATGTCCAGGAACTTGCAGATGCCTTGGTGGAAGAGTGGGGTAACATCTCACAGCAAATACTGACAAATCTGGTCCAGTCCATGAGGAGGAGATGCACTGCAGTACTTCAAGCAGCTGGTGGCCACACCAGATACTGACTGGTACTTTTGATTTTGAGCCTCCCTTCATTCAGGGACACATTGTGAAACATTTTTAGTTTATGTCTTATGGTGTTGACTCTTTTAGTGTTCATACAAATATTTACACATTAAGTCTACTGAAAGTAAAAACAGTTGAAAGTCAGGGGACGTTTCTTTTTTTGCTGAGTATATATATATATTTGGACTTTCACGATTCTCAGGTAGACCTTCGATTCTAATATTATTCCTTTTGCATCCATCTTCCAGAGCCGCAAGTCTGTCTCCGAGTTTTTTGCATTCGGAATTCACAGCTGTAGCTTTTCCATCGGCCTTAGATGCCAAATGTTCCACTGCTTCAATTTGAGCCGTGAATGTCTGCTTAATGTCTTCCAGCTGATCAGCAAGTTCTCTCAGTTTAGAT
>JANRMT010049489.1:0-12400 GCA_026402145.1 Polypterus bichir lapradei
TATATATATATATCTATTGTGGTCCCCGGCCGGGGCTGGAGCCCGGCCGGGACGCCTAGGAGGACCAGAGGAGGGCGTGTGCCTCCTCCAGACCGAACGGGGGCGTCCATCCTGGTTATGCAGGAGGCCTCGGGTAGGGGGCTTAGAAGCCCAGCCCTGTAGGGACCCGTGGCCACCGCCAGGCGGCGCCCCAGTGCCCATTTATTCCGGGAGCCCGGCACTTCCGCCACACCAGGAAGTGGCGGGGGGAAGACGACAGGGGCTACACGGACGGCTTCCGGGTGCGCAGCCGGCACTTCTGCCGCACAGGGGTGTGGCTAACATTAATTGCCGGGAAGCAGCTGGAGCCCATCCGGGTTCCTATAAGAGGGGCCGCCTCCCTCCAGTTATTAGTGGATGTCGGGAGGTAGTTGGCAGAGCTGGAGAGAGGACAGGAGGCGGCCAGAGGAAAGGCACAAGGACTGTGAGCCCTGGACTTTGGGGGAATCGGTGCTGGAGGCACTGGGGTTTGTGAGTGCACGTAATTTGTAAATATAACTGTAAATAAACAGTGTGTGGTGGAGCCAACGATGTCCGTCTGTCTGTGTCCGGGCCAGAGTTCACACTATATATGTCTATATATATATATAGCAAAATACCCGCGCTTGGCAGCAGAGAAGTAGTGTGTTAAAGAAGGAAAGAGAAACAAAAGGAAACATTTTGAAAATAACGTAACATGATTGTCAATGTAATTGTTTTGTCACTGTTATGAGTGTCGCTGTGATATATATATATAGCAAAATATCCGCGCTTCGCAGCGATGTTGTGTGTTAAAGAAGTTATGAAAAAGAAAAGGAAACATTTTAAAAATAATGTAACATGATTGTCAAAGTAATTGTTTTGTATATTTGGCGGCAGCGTCACGAAGTTGTTTTCGTCTAGCTGCATCAGAAAATGTACCACGACGTCTGACACGCCTCCTTTTTACTGTTTTCTCACAGCTTGGATTGCTGCTGTCATAATGGGTTTTAGTCTACATATATACATATATATACACATACATATCTTCATATCTATATACATATATACATATCTATATACATATCTACATATACACATATATATATATACATACCTATCTACATCATATATACACACACATACATACATACACACACACAAATTATATATATGTGTGTGTATGTATGTATATATGTATGTATGTGTGTGTGTGTGTGTGTGTGTATATATATATATAATGTAGATAGGTGTGTGTGTGTGTGTGTATATATATATATATATATATATACACACATACATACAAACATACACACAGGTATACAGTATATATGTGTATATATATGTATGTGTCTATATGTGTGTGTATAGCTTTGGTCACTGAGTGCAAGGGAAAAATAATAAAATATAGTCTATAAGTTATTAAACAGTAAAACATTAACATTTTAAGAAGTAAAGGTACATTGAGCACTACTGGAGTGGTTGCGGGTAAACTACATTTTAAAGACTGTGTAACACAACAGGTACTGTAAGTAGTACTAACAAGCAGCTAAAATGTATATGGATCATCTCTCGGTAGTAGATCCCTTTTGAAAGGCGCTACACGACGGCTGTGGTATAGAAATTACATTTTCTATGTGAACGTTCAAATTTCTGCCTCTGGTAATGTGCCTTACCGGCATTACCAGCAATTAAAGAAAATTAGTTTTGTGTCCTCTGCAGTGTTAAGAGAGAAAGGCTTTGGTTTGGGATAAAAGGAAAAAAGGTGTAAAGAAAGGAAAGTTGCCTTTTTCTTTTATATAGTATAGAGAGATGTTTTCGCTGACGATATGATCGCCTTTTGGGGACAGTCGCGGTGGGTCTTGTGTAGACTGGTGAGACGTCCCAGCTATGAATCGGCTGTGATGGCACTGTCAGTCCTCCACTCCTGTGCGTGTCTTCATAATCCGAGCTGACGACCTCATAATCATATACGTGCAAAATAAAGTGCGAAGCGCCTTAATATTATTTTGCCGCGGTGTAGAAAAGGGGTCCCGTGTTTGCACTTGTCTGGGCTATAGCTCGGGGGAGGATGAAAAAAATTAAAAGTGCTCACTTTGACTTAAGGCAGAAGCGCAGTCAGCATCTCAAAGGCCGGCTGCTCGACTTTTGCTGGGCAGGAGACCCCAGTTTTTGCAGACATGTTCACGATATCAAAAGTCTCAGCGCTCTTTGGAGGTCATTCATATATATATATATAAAAATACCCGCGCCTCGCAGCGGAGAAGTAGTGTGTTAAAGAAGTAATGAAAAAGAAAAGGAAACATTTTAATAATAACGTAACATGATTGACATTGTCATGAGTGTTGCTGTCATATATATGCCTGCCTAAATAAGTCACCCTCGCTTCGCTCTTACTTTTTTACCGTTCATTTAATCATGGCTAGTGGCGGAAAAATTATAAAATGGAAGGAGGATTACACTGAGTATGGCTTTACCAAAACAATTATTGATGGCGAATCGATTATTCATAAAGCTTGAATTGGTGATCTGTTTTTCTGTGTTAACCTCATATTTTTTCATATTTCTTCTCAAACCAAGGTGGTGCGAGGCTAAAATGAATTGGGATGCGCTGATCAATGTAATCGGTGTACCAGGAAATCATGCATTGACAAAAGTTCCCCTTTGCTTGTAATGCAAAGTGTGATTAGATTCATTATTTTTTAACGCGTTATGGAGCACATGCATCGAAGCTTCTCAGCTGTGCTTGTGCTAAGAAAAGGAAAGATTTTAAAAATAACGTAACACGATTGTCACTGTAACCTTTTGTAAGTAGTGCCTGGAGGATTCAGTGTGGAGAAACTCCAGAGACAGCGTGTGTATTAACTTGTGGATTTTTCTGTGAGTATTTGGTGGCAGTGTGACGAAGTTGCTTCGGAAGACGGCGTTAGCTGCGGAGCTCAGCTCAGTGCGAAATGAGGTAAATGGGAGGGGAGATGATGACGTGACTCCCCCACCCGCCTTAACTGTCAATCCCCCAACAACACAGTCTCTCGGAATTTGCATAAGCACACCCCTTCACCTGCAATTTTAACTTAGTTACAAAGTGATCAAAACTCTCGTTTATATCCTGCGTCCTGTCATTAAAATTGTATCCCGCATTACCCGTGGGCATGAGAAACGCCAGCGGCAGCCTGTCTATGAACTTAATTTAAAGTTTAGGTTTACACCTTGCTTTCTTTCCGAAGTAGCAGCACTCATGAATATGGTAGTATATGTCACTCGCTCGCTTCTTATTGTTTCGCTGCCTTCTCAATTATATAATGCATGTTTTCTTCAGCGCTTTTTGGAGGTCTTCCTGGTTTTCTACACACTGCGTTGACAGTCAGTTCACGTGATTATGTGGGAGGCGTGATGATGTCACACGAAACTCCGCCCCCACGGCTTTCGAGCTCAACTCCATTACAATATATGCAGAAAAATAGCTTCCAGTTATGACCATTACGCGTAGAATTTCGAAATGAAACCTGCCCAACTTTTGTAAGTAAGCTGTAAGGAATGAGCCTGCCAAATTTCAGCCTTCTACCTACACGGGAACTTGGAGAATTAGTGATGAGTCAGTGAGTGAGTGAGTCAGTGAGTGAGTCAGTCAGTCAGTGAGGGCTTTGCCTTTTATTAGTATAGATAAAAAAACTGAGAAATCACATGTACATAAGTATTCACAGCCTTTGCTCAATACTTTGTTGATGCAACTTTGGCAGCAATTACAGCCTCAAGTCTTTTTGAATATGATGCCACAAGCTTGGCACACCTATCCTTGGCCAGTTTCGCCCATTCCTCTTTGCAGCACCTCTCAAGTTCCATCATGTTGGATGGGAAGCGTCGGTGCACAGCCATTTTAAGATCTCTCCAGAGATGTTCAATCGGATACAAGTCTGGGCTCAGGCTGGGCCACTCAAGGACATTCACAGAGTTGTCCTGAAGCCACTCCTTTGATATCTTGGCTGTGTGCTTAGGGTCGTTGTCCTGTTGAAAGATGAACCGTTGCACCAGTCTGAGGTCAAGAGCGCTCTGGAGCAGGTTTTCATCCAGGATGTCTCTGTACATTGCTGCAGTCATCTTTCCCTTTATCCTGACTAGTCTTCCAGTTTCTGCCACTGAAAAACATCCCCACAGCATGATGCTGCCACCACCATGCTTCACTGTAGGGATGGTATTGGCCTGGTGATGAGCGGTGCCTGGTTTCCTCCAAAAGTGACGCCTGGCATTCACACAAAAGAGTTCAATCTTTGTCTCATCAGACCAGAGAATTTTGTTTCTCATGGTCTGAGAGTCCTTCAGGTGCCTTTTGGCAAACTCCAGGCGGGCTGCCATGTGCCTTTTACTAAGGAGTGGCTTCCGTCTGGCCACTCTACTATACGGGTCTGATTGGTGGATTGCTGCAGAGACGGTTGTCCTTCTGGAAGGTTCTCCTCTCTCCACAGAGGACCTCTGGAGCTCTAAAAGAGTGACCATCGGGTTCTTGGTCACCTCCCTGACTAAGGCACTTCTCCCCCGATTGCTCAGTTTAGATGGCCAGCCAGCTCTAGGAAGAGTCCTGGTGGTTTCGAACTTCTTCCACTTACGGATGATGGAGGCCACTGTGCTCACTGGGACCTTCAAAGCAGCAGACATTTTTCTGTAACCTTCCCCAGATTTGTGCCTCGAGACAATCCTGTCTCGGAGGTCTACAGACAATTCCTTTGACTTCATGCTTGGTTTGTGCTCTGAAATGAACTGTCAACTGTGGGACCTTATATAGACAGGTGTGTGCCTTTCCAAATCATGTCCAATCAACTGAATTTACCACAGGTGGACTCCAGTGAAGCTGCAGAAACATCTCAAGGATGATCAGGGGAAACAGGATGCACCCAAGCTCAGTTTTGAGCTTCATGGCAAAGGCTGTGAATATTTATGTACATGTGCTGTCTCAATTTTTTTATTTTTAATAAATTTGCATAAATCTCAAGTAAACTTTTTTCACGGTGTCATTATGTGGTGTTGTGTGTAGAATTCTGAGGAAAAAAATGAATTTAATCCATTTTGGAATAAGGCTGTAACATAACAAAATGTGATATGCTGTGAATACTTTCCGGATTTACTGTAAATCCTGGTCAGCGTGAAAAGTAACGCACGTGCACGCGCCTGCCGTCACTCCCAAACTCCTCCCAGAATTACGCTTCTTTGAATATGCAAATCAATATAAATAGCCCTTAAGCTCAGTGTTCTGTGAAAAGGCAATGGCAAAAGCACATGGGAAAACAGAAGAATTTCATTGAATACCAAGTGGAAGCAAGGAAAAACGTACTATTTGTTAGTTTAAACAGTGGTATAAACAACAAAAGGAAGTTGATTGAGTGACATAGAGTGTCGGAGAAACTCGAAAGCTCAAGTTCACAAAGTCGTACAGTGCCCAAAATAAAAAAGAAGTTGTCAGATATCAAAGTCTCCGTGAAAAGGCGAGTCATAGCCCACCGTCTAAGTGTCATATGAAACCTTATTAGAATACAGAGAAAAGAATAAAAATAGGCACACAGTGAGAAAAAAGCTTGAAATGTCAACTTTAATCTCGAAAATTTCCACTTTGATCATGTAGTTTATGTTGTCATTAAAGTAGAACATCATAAACTACTAGTTTCTCAAATACCATCATAACTAAAGTAGCACGTTAAATGCTTTGTTTTGTATGTGTTCTTCTATGTGCTGTATGTGTGTGAATCACTACATGCTTCTTAAACGGGCTTTCTCTTCCTCTGACAGGATACAAAATCCATTACATTCGTGATATTACAGATCTCTGAATAATTAAATACCGAGATGTATAATTGATATAATTTTCATGATGATAGGAGTTAAAGCATGTATTAAACATGGGAATACGGTGGCGCAGTGACAGTGACAAGCTGGCGCCTCATCCAGAGATTATTCCTGCCTCCCGCAAGATGTTTGCTGCTCCGTGCGCGACCTTCAATGAAGTAATTTATTACAGCAGTACTGTCTCTTTCAAACGTACTAATCCCCAATTCCTGTCCTTCTTTTTCTTTCTCCAAGTAACCAATTGGCACACAATCAGCTCTGTAATAGATGTTAAGCCATCTGTATGCTTAGAACGCAGATTCTTCAAAACTTTTAAAGAACATTGAAATATCTTCATAGTACATGTTTAATTATTCCATCCATCTATCCATCCAGGGTCACGCCAGTCCCAGCAAGTATACAGCATGAGGCAGGAACCATCCCTGAACTAGGCACCAGATCGTTGCTAGCGCTGTGCCACCGTGTCCTCACATGTTTAATTATTAACAATATAGATTATTTAAATGATGTTAACGTTTTATCTGTATAATGTAATAAACATATTTTGCTGCATTTCATCTTAAAAATGATATTGTCATCATATGTAAATACGCTCTTTATAAAGTGGCTCAGGTTGTGCAATATTATAACTGTAGTGCAAGTTAACAGTGAGGTGATTGTACTATTAAGTACAAACAGTTCTACAAGGAGCACTTGATGGGCTGATTGAGTGCGTTTTTAGTTCTTGGGATGAAACTGTTTCTGAACCTGCGAGGTCTGTACAGGAAAGGCTCTAAAGCGTTTGCCATTTGACTGTGCGCATGGCTGAGGCAGCATGTGCTTGATGCTGTATACCAATAATTCTCTTTCTGATCAGCTGCTGTAGAGCTGTGATTCCACACTCAGATACAGTGATATAAATACTCTGAGTAGTGCATTGAGAGAAACAACGCTAAAGCAGCTATGTTATTTGGAATAGTTTGGCCATTCCGTGGACCATTATATTGTTACAGGTTAATTACAATCAGATGCCTTAAACTAATAAACAATATGCGGTTAATTTCAGTGTATTTGATAAAGCCGGGTCAGGGATGTGAATCTAAAAAAGAAAGGGAAACCACACAGGAGCAAAAGCACTGCTTTGATGCTGGGTTCAAAACCAAGAGGAGAACTTGTGTGCACCAAGGATTTAGATGGCGTGAAAATGTGCGTGACTTTACGGCAAGTATAGGTTTTATTCATCGCTACGTGAGCGTGGAAATGGGCTTACACAACATTTTTGTGCATACACACCATTTATAAATGAGGCCCCAGGTCATCTGAAATTCACATCTGTGATGCTGAATTATTTTGGAAGCTTTATACAGTGTGGCCTGAGATTTAAAATTGATAAGGGACACTTTCCTTAATTTTAAAGATGGCTGATAATAACATTTTGCTGGAGTTACATAGCTACAAAATACAAACTTATTCAAAGCTTTTCACTTTAAAAAAACATTTACATACTAGTTATATGTTTATAGGGAGCCTCAACCCCAATTACATTTATCTGGCATATAGGCCAGTGTTGAGTAAAGTGTATTTACTACCATGATTTTTATTTTTATAGCAACTGGTACCATCTTTGGGTTAACTCATGATATGAGTTCATGGTATATATATATTTTTCACAGGGCAAAACAATGCATATTGCTTTGTGCAGGGCCATATTGGAAAGTATTAGGATTAGAATATGTTCTGTTACATATTGAGATGTAGTATCCCTGGGTTTAGTCACAATATATCAATTGTAATTCTTTTGAAATTAATATTTAATAAAGAATCTATATTATTGTGTTTTTTTTTCTCATCAAAGAAAATGTTGAGTACTTTTAATTATGCACTTTTATGTAGAATTTTTAGGAGGAAAGTATGATTATACAAGTTCTAATTAGTAAAATTGTAAAATTTAGTATAATTATCAAAATTTTGAAATGTATCTATGTATATGAGCTTGGGGCATAGCACCTGTGGTCAATGTAGTGAGAATAAAGACTAATAGGACCCCACAAGTCAACATTAATCTTAGGTTGAGATTAGACAAGCAGGAAATAAATAACAGCTATTTACACTGTTAAGTGTATATTCTTGTTATACTACAGATGTTGATGCATCATATTTTTCTTTAGTAAATAAGTAGTGGATATTGTTGCTACTTGACATTGCATTTGGTTAGGTTAACTTAAAATAGATTTGTTTATATTAGGTTAAATTAGGTTAGTTAGGGCCCTGCTTAAAGAGTCTACCTTGACGCGCTGGCAGGCTTGCAAATCTTTTGGCTAAAGTCTTTTACTTGACAGAAGTATGGGAGTAGGGAGGCCCAGAATGTTACCTAGTATGAGGCCCAGAAATTTCTGATGACGGCCCTGCTTATGGGGTCACAAATTTACTTTGGTAACTGATCATGCAATGCTACAATGGTTTTATAGGCAAAAGTATGTGAGTTCTAGTCTAACTAGTTGGTACATTCAGTTTCAACCATTTAACATTTCAGTCTGTCACCCCATTGATGCATAACATGTAAACACAAATGTTCACTCTTGACTTGTCAAGCTCCCTTTGAAGGATTGATTCATTAAAAGAAAACTAAACAAAGCTAAGAAGAAGGGTGCTGCACTTTAGTTTTCTAGAACTGATTTAATTACAGCGAAAACCCACTGCCACAGGTGACACTTTTCTATCCTGTAAACTGCTCATGGAGATACATAGCGCTGATGGAGATGCCTGTGCATTCTTTTAGTTCCCAGAAAGAGATGACTGGAGTCAAACAAGTCTGCCTTTGATAGACTGACATTGTTCTTTCAAATTCATGAATAAAGTGTGTTTAAAAGGACTTTTTCTGAGTAATTTCTGTAGCTCTGGACCCAAAATGCAATAATATATATGCTGGTCCATTGTCTGCTTCCCATTTTATAAGCAGTGTGATGTCCTGCAGGCAACTGCTTCTTGCCTAAAATTTGAAAGTACTAACATGTATCAGAATTCAGTAAATTTATATGTTTGGCAACTCCATAATGTTTGCAAAAATAATGGTAATGATACAAAATGGAAATTAAAAAATGTATTCCTTTACTATAAATTGAAAACCAAGTGTTGTACATTCAAATACTGTAAAATATCAAAACAACTAAAGTCCTTCATATTTAAATATTCCATAAAATAATGAACATTTAAAAAATGCTGCATTTGTTCACTACATGATGTTGTTTTAAATTTTCAAGGCACATTAGAAGCGAATGTAAACTTTGATAAAGTAATAACACAACAAGAGGCACATCATATATAATAAAGAATTTAGTCCTCTTAAATTTCAGATGGAAGCCTTTTAGGCAGTAAAATTAATCCATATGCTTTCACTAGAAGGAGAATTGCAGTGAGGCAGAATCTGATCTCTTTGAGGATTGTGGAACAAGACAGATGTTGAAGATGCACCGCTATCCAAGCGTGCCAGGTCATATTAGGTTATTTAAAATTTCACCAAATGCTCATGGGCTGTTCCTGTAGTTAAAAGGCAAAAGATGACTCAGAAAGGAACTTTTGGCTAATCCTATTAACTTATAAAATAGCTAATTGACGTGATGCTGTACTCAGTAAAATCTGCACATAATTTACAGCTTGGTTTCTATGAAATGTCTTGAGATGTTCCTCAGATTTAATGGAATGCTTTTGATGTCTACTGAGCACAACTTCACTTGCCCAATACGTACAGTATATACTACTTTGTTGACTAACACAGAAATAGAAAACTTTCAAATTTCATTACACATCATTAAACATTATTAAAAACTCACTTGCATTCAGAGACCTTCAGTAATACTGATGGTTTTCCTCTTTGTGATCATATAATAACATTATTTCTATTTATTATCTATCTTATTTTATGTTCATATATTTTATTACTATTTATGTTTTATTGTTTATTGTTTTTTTTTTTTTTTCTTTTATTCTATTATTATAAAGCACTTTGGCCACAGCATTACTATGTTGTTTTAAATGTGCTATATAAATAAATTGACATTGACATTGACATCAAGCATGATGTGGGAAATTCAACAGGATGATTAAACAGTTGGATTTCTAAATGAAAAATGCAGATATCCTGCCATGAGGATGGCTTTGCTTAATTTAATCTAAGAAATAAAAAGTTTTATTACAAAAATGGATGTGGGGTAAATTGTTTGTCCCAATATTTTCAGTGGTTGTACTGATGTTATAGTGCAGTTGCAGAGTTTTACGAATTCTACCATGGATATAAGGACAAAATGAAAGTTGATGCCCTACTGTATATGGGTATAACCACATGTTTCTCACAGATAATTGATTCCTTAAAAATGATTGATGTGTACTTATCCCAATATTAAATGAAGTGGGGCCTGAAGACAAACATTTTGGTGCACTCATCTACCTCAGCCATGTTCTTGATAGAGAACACTATATTTCAAAATATTTACAAAATAAACATGATATGATCAATCTGCACCTTTTCTATAGGTGTCAAATCATGACTTTTCCATCTTTGTAAACTTCCAATATTGATTTTTAGGATTTCATTTTAAAATATCATTTTTCCTATGCTGAACTAACCCTTTCTATAACTGTGTCTGCATATTTCCAGTCGGGATTTCAAGCATATCATTTCACTGAGACAGCTCTTGAACTTATTGTGAATCATATCCTCCTTACAGCTGATGCTCTCTGCTGTTTTCAATACAGCTGACGTAACATTGTCATAATGTGCCTAAAGAAATATGCTGGACTTCAGAACTAGGCTATGTTTGGATATCCTCCTATCGCTCTACTCCTATGTAGATTGTTGTGTCTCATGAAAATTTGCAAAGTTTAAGGCCTCTCGCATGTAGTGTGCCTTCTGTTCAATATCTAAAGGTCGCCACTGAAAACATTGATTTGCTGGCTCAAGCACATGTTACATTATTATGTGAATGATGCACACCTTTACATGAAGATAACTTGGGAATTCATATCCAATACTGATACATTCACTAGCTATGTAAGTAACTTCCGTGCAAACATGTCTACTATTTACCTCCAGCTAAACATAAACAAAAATGAAGTGCTTTTTGTGGGATGTCCAGACCAGCTCCGATATCTTAACTTCTTCTTTTTAGATATGAATTCCCATGAACTTTTTCAACTGTCCATTGCCATCAGTCATGCTATTCATAATTTTAGGTTTTGAAAATCACATATTTGTAACAATTCATGGTTATCAGGATTGCAACCGAACCTGTTTTTTTATGTCCCAAAAATACTCTGTTCACCTGTGTTATTGTCTTTTTACACTCATTTTTTTCAAAATTAGAGCATTTACCACTGTTCCTAATGTGATCTTAATCTTGTCCATTACAAGATGTAATCAAGTTCAATTTTATTATCTAATGTATTGACTACAGTGAAATTTGTACTTGCAGGTTTGACCAACATGCAACACATCACCACTTACCAGTGGAAATTAAAATCTATTGTGAGGCATGTAAAAAGGACGGAACAAAACTCTTTTCATCTGTCAACTGGATACATGCAATTTACTTTTCAAGGTCTTACATTTCAGATGTTAATGCCAGAGTTCAGGCAAGGACATAATAAACACATTACTCCTCAACTAATAACTACTCTGGCTGATTCAACTCCCTCTTTATTAGAAAGCTGTTAAAAGGTGTTTCATAGGAAAAGTGACAAAATTAAAGAATACAGTGGAACCTTGGTTCATGAACGTCTCGGTACATGTACAACTCGGTTCACGACCAAAAAGTTTGCCAAACTTTTGCCTCGATTCACGACCACACACTCGGTTTATGAAAAAGCCAGTTTCCCTTTCGGTTTGTGCACGCCGATGATTTTCGCACGTGTTGCATTGTTCTCGGTCAGACGTGTGTGCGTGCCTACCTGCCTGCGTGTGCGTTCATGCGTGCCTGCCTGCCTGCCTGCCTGCCCGCCTGCCTGCAAAAGAAACCCAAGAAATCACAACAGAGAAAACACCTGAAGGAAAACATCCCTCAATCGCGGAGCCGGACTCTCCCTCAAAACTGTAACCTCCTCTCCACCCAGTTCCTCCTCACTTCATGCCAGAACTCGACTCATGCAAGGTTAGTTTTCTTGGTGGTTTATAGTTTTTATATTACAAATTTTTCAAAAGTTAATTTTTCAGTTCGTAGCGAGAATTGTTGCAATGTTACTTTTCTCTTTTTTCAAATGTTCCTTTTTTCCCTGTGCTTAAAACTCATTTTAAAAAAGTGTTTACTGTACAGTACAGCGATTGGACTGTAAGGCTATTAGCGTGAACTCCTGTTTTTAAATTAAAGTTCGGATTTGTTCAAATGTTCCTTTCTGTTCTGAGAGAGAGAGAGGGAGGGTGCATGCTGCTCTGAGAGAGAGGGAGGGTGTGTGCTGCTCTGAGAGAGAGGGAGGGTGCCTGCTGCTGAGAGAGAGGGGGAGGGTGCGTGCTGCCGAGAGAGCGAGCCTGCTCGTGCAGCTGAGAAGGGAGTCTGGGTGTTTTGTTTCAGTGTTATTCAATGTTTTTACATTAGTTTAC